>DWDU01000566.1:0-18200 GCA_018245575.1 Jemadia suekentonmiller | reverse complement strand
GTGGGATTCGAACCCACGCCTCCGAAGAGACTGGTGCCTTAAACCAGCGCCTTAGACCGCTCGGCCACGCTACCTCTGCAGATATGGTTTTGAATTGAACGATATTTTTTTGTAATGAGTACTTTTAAAAACGTTTTACAATACCACACGACTTTTCTATTTAGTGACCGTTAGAAGTTCAAAAACGGCCACTAATTATGTCGCTCCAATTAACAGAGTTGAAGTCCACGTAGTGATAGACATTATAATAATAATACTAGGCTTAAGGCAATCCGCGATAGATTGTACACGGAAGCTGGATTGTGGCAATGACGATGATGTTAATGGCGACAAAAATAAAACGTTACACCATATTGTATTGTATTGATTGTATAAATAGTATAAAACTACTGCCTCTTCGATCGAGTAGTTTCAAGTGCAATTATCGATTGAGAGTTACTGGGTACTAATCCCGGGACTAATCTATTGAATTTTTCTAGTTTAGTATTTCTAGCAGTGGCTCGGAGGCTGAGTTTGAGCCTGGATTACGTGAAACGTCGGAATGTACTACTCTCCTTTGCCCTTTTTTTGCCTACCCCTTTTTGTTATTAAATGTGTGATTTTAAAATATGTAAAATGAGAACATTTTGGCTTAATCTACATTGACAGCCACTTAGACCGGCCAAAAGCTCATCCTGTTTGAAGTTGGATTAATGTTTGTACATACCTAATTATTATTTTATCAAGTGACTCTTCTATTTCGGTTTCGCTGGTAATATTAAAACGTAATTGGACGATTGTTAATATATTCAGGTATGTTCCTAGAAAAGTATTTCGCGTACAAAGATAATTACCTTAATCTATCTCTTAATTATCCGACGAGACAATTTTAATTATTATTATAATTATTAGTCATAAATGGTAGATAATTGTTTCTATTTTAACGAACCCGTTACATCTATCTCGAATTTAAACTGTACGATACTGGTCGGTAATATTTTCGAGATTATAACGGAATGTTAATGCGTGAATTATTAAATTAATTTGTATAGGGAATGTGATCTTGAGTTAATCTAAGCGGTTCGGACCCGTATTTGTGTGATATATTCATATGTGAAATGAAATATAATCGGTGTGTTAAATAAATTATAACGTGTTTTTCTTAGTTAATTCGTAACGCCATGCGTTTTCTATTATCGAGCCACACGAGGCGGGCGACACCCAGCGATTTAAGTTTTGGTATTGGTCAGTTTGGACTACAAATTATAAAACAATAAAATTAGAAAACTTTTTATGAAAAAATGCTCAATAGTTATTTTATTTACTTTACGTGTAAATCTTCCATTGTGATGTCAACGTCTTATTCCGTTAAACGTGGTATAACATAATGGTAATTAGTTTTAACCGTATGTATAAAAGTTAATGAAGTTCTATACTTCTTCATACCTCGGGTAATATCTCATAATAATACAAATTATTTTGTTAATACAAACTTTTGTTTTATTGTCACGTATTGTATGTAAATTTATTTATATGAATCGAGAATTATGAATAAGTTTAGTTTGAGAATACTGGTGTAATATTAGTTGGAGTACAGTTACATCTGGTCTCGTTTAAATAATTTAAAAAAGTGAAATTACAGATTTAATAATGTCGATTAGCACAACGTTTAGTTTAGATATGTGAAAGGGATTAAAATACAATACAATTAGTTAATTATTAACAGTAACACAAAATACACAATTGTTTTGTTAACACATGAAGCATAATAAATACGATGGTTACCCTATTCGCTATTTCGCAAGATAAAAATGCAGAGAGTAAACAATCACCAACAAATAATATTTTCAATAGAAATATGTACAGTAATAAGTTTTTTAATTGTAAATGTTTCGTGATTGTTGCACGTATTACGAGTATGTATGAATCGGCTTGAAGCATATTTATTTTTACGGGATGGCCGGTCTAGTCACGGACCTACATATATGAGGTCTGTTTTTATGAGCTTCCGCCGATCGCGGCGAGGCCGCGGTGCAGTTTCCGCCGGATCGGCGGGAGCTTATGCAAAATAACCTCGTACAGATCCGGAACTAGTAGGATCACCTCAAAAAAACAAAAGTGAGACAAAGTGGTAAATACACAATGATTATTATGTACAATTATATTTTATGTATTCCATGTGTAACGCGACTGTGGCGAAAAAGCGTTAGGTTTTAACAAAAAAAACGTACTTGAAGTCTCATTACCTTATTTCGGGACTTACCACCGATTATAAGTAAACGCTTCTGTTTAGTTATAATTACGTGGACGTTTTGTTCGCGACTGCCATTACCCATTGAGAATTGTACTGGTTTAGAACCAATTATTTTAACAGTCCTAAAACCCACAACCATTGTGAAGGCGGTGCGTTGTAGGCAGACTGAGATTATGCTTTTATTGGTATAATGTAATACATGTATAATTTCAATGAATTAAACAAGAAGAATGAGAATAATCTTTATTTCATTAACGTTATGATACATTAAAAAACAACAAACAACCATTTTATCTTGTAAATATAAATGTAATTTTTTTTACCGATAGACTTGGGTTTGATTGGTATGTTTTTTTACTATGGTTTAAAAACAGGACCTTATGTACAGAGAGCAGCAAATGAGCAGGCAGCAGTCTCAAGCCGCAGCCGCTCAAGGAATATGTGCGATAATAATCTTCTATGTTGATGGTAGTCAATTTAAACTTAAAATCATGTCTGTCATGCCCGAAGAGGTAGGCAGACGAGTATAGAGCTGTTCCACGTTTCACCAGTTACGTTTACGTTCGCTGTGGAATAGGTGGTGAGCCTATTGCCACACACTGAGCACATATTCAGACTCCAAGCCACTACTAGATAATCTGAGAAAAATTCATTGTGCCCGACCCAGGATTTGAATCCTGGACCTCTAGATCGGCAACCAACGGGGCAGTCTTTTATAATATATTCAATTTATATGGTAAAAGTTTCAAATAATGTAATAAGGTAGTTAATAATATTTGTTAATAGTAGTAGAAGAACAATATAGTAATCATTGATTTCCTCTCAGGGGTGTTTGCCCATAATCCGCTAGGCGTGCAGGTTGGGGATCGCAGAGCATAGTTTGTCGCACCGCCTACGCTGTTACCTATCTGTGGACAGGGCATGAAGCCGGGCTTAAGCGGGCCGCGCCTTACCTCCATCTGCTAGCGCTGGGGTTAATCACATCTTACGACACCCTGAAGCGCGGCACTGGTTCGGGGAATGTATTCTTATCCCGCCCCGGCTTCGGTTCGGATTACAGCGATGATATACACGGATTCGGTTTCACACCGGCTTGATTGGCGTATACACAATACACTACGTAAATTCGAGCATTTCTTTATATTTTCAACGTGTAAATTTTCATTGACATCATGTTTAAAACACTTCCAATAAAACACAAGGCAACATTATACTTAGAAACCGTAACAGTGATTAGCATAGCTATGTACGTATGTGTATATTAATGAGATCATTATCACATGTTCTGTTTGTATAACAAAGTGAGCGATTACATATTGCTAGTTAATTTCGTTGCGGGCGGTACGTTTTGAGGAGACATTCGTGTTATGTTAACTGTTCTAATTTGTGGAATTATTAATTATAGAAATTGAAAATACCTTTAAAATTTTCACCATAACTTCATCCGATCTGAAACTAAGATTAAGTAATTACTTATTTACTTATATATTTCCTTCGAACACACCACATATATTCGTATAAAATACACCGAAAACAAAAATAGCATACCACAGCACTAGCTTTCTGAACTTCTTTGCTAAGTTAATCTATTATAATTTTCTTTTTCATTTTTTACAGACGCATTAACATGAAAATGAAAGAAATGTTTTTTATAAAGTGTAGGGCATGCTTAAATGCTGTCTGTCGAAAATCATAGTTATACTTGGCTAATATTCCTCTTTTGATGACTGAGTTACAATAACGACTATAACAAAATTGGTTACAAAACAGCTCTAATAGCAGAATAGGAGTCTTTCCCATGATCTTCATATTAGATATTAAATCTGTACTTTTGACATGTCCCATTTTGATTTATATGGACATAGACGATATACCTAGTTATCGAGTTATATCCGCGAAATCTTTTTTGATTTAAGAATTATAACTATTTGTTATGCTTTGCGTTTTCCCGCCATCCAACGCACATTACATTTTAATCAAAAATCTTGATAACGCGGTGTCGTCCATAAAACTGCTATATTTTAAGTGCGTATAATACTTAATATAATTTATGTGCACGTTTGTACAGATCTGGAGTTCTTATTTATGTAGAACAAACAACAAATTTTATGTATAATTAATGTAATTGTTGAATAATTCTAAGTTGTTTTGTATAGACAATGATAATATGTTAATAATTTCGGTTCAGTAAATTATTAAGGGTTTATGGGAAAGAAACAACCATTAATGACTTAATTGCGTTGAAAAATTGGTAAGAACGTTCATTGTCTTAATTAGAAGTTTATTTATTGTGAACATCGTAAATATCAATTATGTCTCGGGTTGTTTTAAACCATCATAATGTAAAAGCGTTCGAATAAATTAAAATAATTAAATAAAAACAGACGGAACTCTGTATTGCTTTTTTTTGTGAATAATTACAATATCAATGTAACTGAATTAGATGAACATAATTAGGATTTCCATAATAAGGGCGATATATTTTTATTTTTAAGAGGGTGAAGTTCATACATTTACAAATATGTAATGATTTATTTGGCTACAATGTTTGAGGGGTCGAGGGGCTATTGTCTCCCGCGATGGCTAGGTGCAGCTCAGTAGGCTTGACGTGCTTTCGAGAACACTACGAAGCGTACTGAAGTGTTTACTTTTCCTCACTATGTTTCCTTCACTGTTACAGCAAGTGTAATTTAATATTTAAATCCATATACTTTTTTTAGGCCGATGCCCACCAGATCATGAATCCGTGATCTCCAGAGTAGGAGGCACCAAATGAAACCACTGGACTATCAAAATTTTTAGTTACTGGGAATTAATATAGTATTCTGTACTTTATAGACAGAAACTGATATGTGGGAGTGTACTACAATTCTCTACCTATATCTTCAGGGATTACGGACGTGATATGTTTGTTCTTTTTAATATGGTACAAAAATATTAACTGAACCCTCACGGGGTAAGGCAGTTAAATTTTGCGGCGTTCTGTATTCTGTTTACAAGCATAAAATGCATTCTGGTTACAAGCCACAATTTTACTTTTAGCAAAACCTTAGTTCTAGTCCCACTTAGGTGGAGCTCAGTTAGAAAAATGCTTCCGTGGGTCGACGAGCACAAGTTAACTAATTAATAATTAGAAGGTCATTAGTCGCCACTCAGTTGTCTATTTATTTTTTGAATATAAGTATTAAACACTCTGTCCGGCATCTGCTATTAACTAGTCACTATGGCTCATACCTAAGTTACACCTGCATCAGATCTGAGCACTGTTAGGTTGTATTGGCATCATAGATGCGTCTGTAAGGACTCTATTGGTAAGCTTCATGTCTTACTATTTTCAATGGGAATTTTCAACCGGCATTGTCAATCGGAATTTTCATCTGGCGTTTTCAACCGATGATAGTCGATATTCGTCCGCCGTCGAATAACGGTAAAAGAATCACTACCTTAAAATTAACGTACAAACACTTTAAGCGCTTATAAAAGCCTAAATCATAATATTCAACGTTGAAAGATGAAATTTCAGCCTTTACATAATGGCCGAATAAGGAATAAAAATGTTGTTTATTACAATCGTTATATGGCACGAGAACGAAATATAGTTATTGTTGCGACGTGGGGACGTAGTGACATGTGGTGGGCTTGGAATATTATTAAATATCATGTAATACTTACTGTGTTGTAATGAGTACACAGCGAATATGATATAACATCACATTATTTTGGTATTACTCCGATGTTATTTAATATTACTTTTTTAATATTTAATATTACGAGGTACTATATTTAATATTACGTTTTATAATTTCCAGTGTACAATGTTATTATCGTGATAACGATATCGTAGGATCCATTACGCTGTTATCAGGGAGCGCCTATTGGCAAATGTCATTATTATTTCTCATCTGAAGGGCTTTTTTAGAATATTCATGTAGATTTTTCATGTAAAAGAAGAAGCATAAAAAGTGTACCAGATTTGTAGCTTGTGAAAGCCTTGTATCTCTGTTAACCCCCGTTAGGTGTGACGTTGCAAAAGTATATTACATAGATAGTTCCGTGACTAACTAGTTCAAGAGTTCGTACGGGAACATAAACCACACCAATTATTTTATCGTTTCCAGTCTAGGTTTATACCTATGACACTATGTTGTACCATTATGATGAATACATCTTGGGATAATTTCACACACGCAATTTGGTTCAAAATAGGACAGCGCTTAACTTTCGGTAACCGGGCAGCTGATAAACTACATATATAATTTTTCTTAATAAAATTCTAAATATGTAGATTATTTTACACCCAGCTATAAAATATGTGCACTTTTATCGAACCCATAACTCACGGTGCGACAGTCAGCTTTAGGAACCACTGCATCAATAAGCCAGTCGATCTTTCAGGATCATATATGTAGGTCAGTATTAAGTTTGGGTGCCATACCGTGATATCACACCGAGAACCAACTTTGCAATCGTATAATAAACTCACCGGAAACAATAACGCCGCAATACAATAAATCAATAATCCTCATGAACGCACATATTTCAAATATATGAACGAAGAAATTAAAACTCCTATCGATCCCAGCCGGCACAATCAAATATCGAATAATTTGTGGTGATTAATATGAAGCGGCGGACGGGCCGCTGTTAAGCGGGCGCCATTAAGTTTCGAGTGAAATCTTTTTACAGCGGCGTATATCAACTTTTTGCAGCAATATTCCCTTATAAAGTGCGCTATGTTTTAAAAATAATGAGTGTGCTCGGGTCGCGCACAGCAGGGTGTTGAGATACGGTGACACAGCGCATAGATCACCGGACGCACACACGAGCACTGCCGTCGAGCGGCCGCTCGGACGGACGCCGGGAAATCTCCGCCGGCCCGCTTTATTGTTTCCGGGTCGGTACCGCTGATCCGACACATCACTTTGGGGGTACAACTTCCGAAAGTTTGCAATTATTAGCGATTTCAGTGCGACGCGTTGTTAGAATTGTTGAAGAAAGCAAATTCTTGACGTCACCACACTATCAAATTAACATAGTTTGTCTTCGGACATGTGGAAATTATAGCATATTTATGAAAGAATGTCGAATAGATATACAATGCGAATGTTGATGGATGCGGGTGCTGAGTGATACCAAGATTCATCTGTGTGGACTAAACAAGTCAAGTACTGTTTAATTGTGGGTCAAAAGTCTCCCACACCGGCGGGCGTGGTCGAAGAGAATAATGAATATGGACGAAGCACATCAGCTCTGTTAGGATACAAATATTCAGCGCTCAGTGCTCTCTGTCTGTTCCGTAAGGGACCTACGGTTCCAGTATAATAATAGTTAACTATCGCATTTTCAAAGCCCTGCTTCTGTCTTTCTCGTCCGAGTTAGGGGCGATGAGCGCAAAGGCTTATAATTCTATATGGATGTCGCAGTAGGTTATCGTCCGGCCGCCACCTGACATACTTAGTAACATTGTTGTGGTATGGTGAGCTGGTTTTTTATTATTACCAGCTACTGATCTGCCGATTCGTTACTCAACTTGCCATATGGCTTTTGAAACGCCCATGCTCCACATACACGGCCTTTATAACGTACTCCCGTGTTAATTTACATACCTATTTGATATCATGAATATTATGTAAAATTGATATGTAATTAATAACATCAATTAAATTTAAGTTTACGATTGGTCTTAGTGCATAAATTGAAGCTGCTGAATATTTCATTTAATATGCATTTTATGTATGGCGTACGTACTGATCGCTTATGTGTGTAATTCTAACTTAATATTCCAATTAATAAACATTATTCACAATTATCATTTCAAGACACAACCGCGTTCATGCAGATTATCTCTATTGCACATTTCTACATATATATTATGACGTCACAATATAATACTGTATTAAATGTAACATTACGCCTGTAATCCCCGGAGTGGTACATGTAGTACCTACACTCCCACATTTCACCAGCTGGTTTTACCACCAACGTAACTACGTTTACATCCTATAATGGAATAGGATTGCCTATTGCCATATTCCGAGCACAGCTCCAGTTTCTGAACCAGTTCTAGAAAATTTTACTAGATGCTATTGGCTTCTCTACATGCCGATAAATTTTTAAGAGCATAAGACGAACGGATTGAATATTGACGTACCTAACAGTTGACGTAAAATTAAGTGCGTTTTATACATTAAGTATCAATCACTGTAAAAAGAAAAACATCGCGAAGAAACTCGCACATATTATCTTTCTCTATTATATTCTCTAGGGGATGATAAATCTGTCAGGCATTTTGCCACCAAGGCTGGCTATGGATTCAACTCTTCTCATTACAAGAGTAATGACATACATAAGAGTTAACTAACGAGGGCTTATAAATATGATCACGTTAGGTAAATACATATAAGCTGTATCACAATAAACGTACAACAGCAAGTATGTAGATGTGTGCGCAATAGTACTTACTTGAAAATTGTTATCTAAAACGTTAGGATGTTGGGCTCCTCTAATTACGTATTCAGCTTTACAAAATGACCTATAACATGGCAGTTATTGTGCGCCGGCTCACTACTGTTACACAAGTCGCTTCCACTTGCGATATACTTGACGACGAACATGTTGAACAGTACTAGATGTGTTACTCGGAATGGATGGATTTATTAGTTTTCTGGATGATTGAGAAATATTGGCTCGTCGTGCAATCCGCTGTTTACAATAATCAATAGTTTAATTTCCGCTGCGCTCATTCGTGTTTGTGTACTTCGGTTAAAGACGTTTTTTTCTGGATGCATGTAGGTATATTTTGTATATACATAGACAAAACAAAATTTTGAATTTTTTGACAATGAATTTTGAGGCCCTAAAATAGCCTACAGACTACCTATAAAAACAAAACGTCGATCACGCCTGTAACCCAAAAAAGGTATGTAGGCAGAGGACGGTAGTACATTCCTACGTTTTAGCAGTCACGTTTGCATCCCACTGTACAGATAGATGACGAGCCTATTGTCAAACACCGAGTACATATAACCTCATAGCAACTAGCGTGCTTATTCTACTTTCATAACTCTCTTCATATATGCACTCCGGAAATTATTTATTTTTTATTGTTGATAAATTTATTGTTTCGTTAGTCACATCCAGTGTGTTTATAGTCGTGGCGGAGATGCTCGTGTCGCCGGGTCAAGGCACGCCGCTCACATGCGACTGTATTCTGTATTACCTATTAAACGCAACTACGTTATGACAGTATCTTCTTCGCTTATGAAAATCTATAATTTTAACTGCCACCACACTATACATACTGGTGCGTGCATAGCACATGCCGTTTATTTGTACATAATTGCGCCATACTTGTAGGTTTATTTTTTTATTTTTGAATAACATAGTTTTATTTAAAAGATTTTCTTACAAACGTTTATTCTGTTTCAAAAGATAAAAAAAAAATGTCTATTGAGCGGTCAGCGTTGCTGACTTTTCACGGGTCGTTGACTGCTTGTTGCTTATTTTATGATTGATAAAAAAATTCCATTACTGCATACGTAATAATTTAACCTCATTTATAAAATAATAATACGTTTTAATAAGTATTTAATTATTGTTTTTTGTTTCAGCCCAATTATAAGGATTACAGTATAATCAAAATATGAGCAATTAATACCAAGGAAATAAGCCTTTTAGTTGATATAAAATTTTTGGGTATAGTGGACGTAAAGGCATGGTACAACTTGTATGTTAGACAAATACAAGTACATACATATAATCACAATGATTTTTTGATTCAGCATTTGTGTCATAAGAGTCGCGTGTGTAATGGATACTTACGATACATAGATATTATTTTCAATTCTCGGGCGTGGCATCAAACTCTAACTGGTAGTTTGTGATCGTCAGCTAATGCTCTTGAGCTACATGACCGAGATTTTTCATTTATACAGTGTACTATTTAGTCATAGAGCTGATATTTTTCAGTTCCATAATATGCTAATGAGCGATACAGCTGATGTCTTTAAGTAATACAACACACTGTTGAGTTGCTGGTCTCGTAGTTCTGATCGGTTACTAGTCAGGTCACTTCTAAGCAGTGATAACTTACCGGTTCAGCTTAATGGTAATAGTTTAATTCGCGTGATCATGGTTTTAAGCCAAATTTTAAGATCAATGATCGCTTGCCAAAATGGTGAAGGAGGACATTGTGAGGAAATCTGCATATCTTAGAGCTCTTCATACTGTTCTGTAAGGAGTTTGAAGTTTGCTAATCTGCATTTGGGCAGGTGGACTATGGAACCTTCTCAGTCTGGGACGAGAACAGTGTCAGCGCAAGTATAAAGAGTTTGATAATGATGATGTTGATCAGTGGCCTCTAAGTCACGCGCATAACGCGCATCACTACTTCGTATTCCATAAAATTATTATTCATTGAAAATATGCTACATACATCATTTGCTATGTTAACATGAACGTTATAATTATCAATAAGATCATATCCATTTGTATTTTATTCATAAGTTCAAACGCGTCATATTAATTTCATAATTGACCGTGAGACGTGAATAATTATGTTAAATACTCATAATGTTACAAACAGAAAAGTTAATCATTGTACTCTTCTATGTACATTTTTATGGAGATATTCGTATTTATGTACTCGTTTTTGTGACTAGTCTACGATGTAAAAAGTGAGATTGGCTTCATAGAGAAATAAAATCATCTTATTAAAAAAAACGCTTAAATTGAATATTATTGTTCTTACTTCTGCGGTCAATCGTACAAACATGTTACCCCTCGGCAATTTTTCAACAGCACTTGCACCCTTCATACAATATCTAACATGACGTAGTAATTCTAATAAAAACAATTATTCTAGTTTCGTCATATGAAACTAATATTGCATCATACTGTTCATCAATAAATCCTTTAGGGAGTAATTTGTATATGACTTTATTTATCTTTTTATCTGCAAAATCGTAGAGATAAAGTTGCATTATTGACGTATAAATGTTTTATAGTTATAGTTATACACGTCTTTACATATTTGAATCACTAAATATAAAAATAAATAAATGATTACGTACATAATAATTGAATAATTAAATATAAACATATATAAATATGCGGGAAACAGTTTATGTATTATAACTTTATAAAGTTTGAGTAATTTCTATTTTTAACACATTGTTGAGTCGAAAAGTTCCAGTAGTAGCGTTTTCCTGGAGCAGTAAAGTGAGTAAAGTTTTATTGTAAAATCATGAAGTCCAATTTGTATAATACCAATTTTATCTTTTACGTGTCTTAACATGAACAGATTTTGACGTTTTTCACTTTGTTTAACCTTTGCTCGTTAAGTTACAAAAAAGATCACCTAACAGTACTCAAATAAAACCGATTTTGGTTACTGTTACATCAGAAATATGAAAGAAATGTTAAAATTCACAAAATTAAAATGTTTATAATATTGTTAAGTCAGTTTGTACTGACGGTTTTATAACCGTACAGAGATCGCTTGCCGTCGAGAGTCACGCTCGAAAAGCTTGTAATGAACAAAACGGAGATAGATAAATGACATGTATGGCAATCATTACCCCCATACCCGGGGACATTGGGGCGAGCAGGCCATTCCTATGCCACGTCGGAGCAGAGGGCAAATATCGTAGCGTCGATCGTACTCGTACTCATATTTATAAGAGTATCAATAAATTTGTGATGCCAATGTCGAAGTCGGGTCAAATATACATGTGAATGGAACAGTCTATTGGAATGTTCAAAAGCTCTTAACGGATGTTTCAATTATGATATAACAGTAGCAATACTTTGAGACAGCGGAACGCGACTAGGCACCACCAGATATTAATACATACGTCTATATGTATATGTATATAAATGTTTGAAATTATACTTATACATAAATTTACACCTTTATACAAAATAAAGTGACTGCGTTGCAGGTCGTGTTGGTTGCAAGCGCGACTGCCTATTGGGAGGTCCTGGGTTCAAATACCGCGTTCTGCGCTAATGGATATTAGCTAGCTTAGATTTTCTAGCAGCGAAGTCTGGATATGTGCCCGATGTATGGCAATACATTCACTACCTGTTCGATAGTGGGATGTAATCGTAACTGGTGAACCGTAGGAGTACACTACACTTTTCTGCCCATCGCTTGAGGGATTATAGACGTGACGTTACGTTACGTTGTACAAAATAAATACTCATGTATACCACACAGATATTAGCCCTAGGTGGAAATCGAACCCATAATCACCGTGTCAGGGCCTATAGTATGGTTATTTCTATTACTGCCCAAATTTTAACTTCGACAGTTAGTACTTGCAATGCACCAGTCATAAATCCAGACTGAATAATTACTAAGAATTTTAAGTTATAAAAACCCTAATTTTCTAGACAGGAATCGGACTCACGACCTCACATCAGTATTTGCGCTTACAATCACTCAACCAATGTTGCCGTTAATCAGTTTTATACTTTTTATATATTATGTATTACGTGACTGGCAAAGTGCCTTACTGGTTCCATTGTCACAATTAGTTTTAATATTTAAAAAATTTCGCTACTATTCCGTCATATCAGACGAAATTCTAAGGCTAAGCTCTGCAGAAAGCTTTCAGTTTCAATATAGGTTTGGTCACTTTCATTAAAATTGTGTAACTAAACCTTATAGTTCTCTAAGGCGTGTGAAGCTTGCCAAACTCGCTCTTGGCCAGCGTGGCAGACTATGGCCTTAACCATCCCTTTCTGACACGAGACCCATCATCCAACAGTGTAACGATAAGAAGGGTCGGAACAAAACCTTATAGTGTAATTTTATTTTAAATCTTTATTTTATAATAATTATTTTAAATAATTTTATTTAAATTAATCAAAATGACACTTCAGTTGGAAAGCCGGTGTAAAGTGTACGTAATAGGGGCTTCACGATTTTTATTTATTGGAGTGTCTGGAATAATTTATATATATTTTTACTTTGTTGTATTTAAAGGGGGTAAAGGAATATATTAAAGAAAAAAAAGAACATCGAGTGCGTGAATATTTTATTTTGTACGTCTCCGTGGAATGTATTCATTTAACACCTTTGCATGTAGATATAAATACAAACAATTTTTATATGGATAAAAACATGCTACTTATATTACGCTATTTACAACCGTACGATTGAAGTATTACAATTGAGTATGTGCATTTCCGACTAAATTCCTCTAAGAGTTATGTACATACATATGTACCTATATATATAAATTAAAAAAGATGAAAATCTTAAGTTCACAAACATATTGAGCAAATCCATAGGAATGTTATGTGCGAAACGAGTATATTCATTGTAAAAATACAAAAATAGAATGTTTATTATTTAGGTTTGTTTATAGAGAGACCGGTGTTCACTTCGTATAGCGATCTGTATTTGCCATTTACTAAAATAGTTGAAATTTAAATTGGTAACTGCTCTCTATAAATGTACCTAAACAGTCAATTTTACCTAAAGTTGCAATTAATAATAACTTACAAGAATAAATACGAAATGAGACACAAAGAAACAGACAGATCACGAGACACCCGAAGTAAAAACGTTTCACAATCAAACGACGCTTCAAAAACAATTCTACTAAAATTGAATAAATTATGTATATTCAAATATTACAAAAAATATATAATATATATGTAATGTATATACAGTAATATATTTTCGTTTAAAAATGGAATGTTGCGGCTGCCGGCTATCCCATTCCAATCAAAACCGTCTATCTAAGCTGTCTTATACGATACAAAATAATTTATTTATTTACACACACAATTTGTACAACCATCAACCGGTTTCTAAGTACCAATAACATTAACTAAACGCTACTTAACTTACGTATTTGGATAGACTCTTTAATCAATCGATAACAATTCACAAAAACTAACATCATTTCAGAGTCACTGCAATCTCCTACTTACATAAAATCACAATCCGACTTACTGGCCCTGGCTTGCATTGGCAACTGCATACTGTTTATTATAATAACGGCACTATTGGACGTCTCCGCAATTGACGTCACACTTTGGTTGTCAGATCGAGTGGGTGGAGTTTAATCCTCTTGATTTGCGCATACGCAATGTCTTCTTCTTCACTGGCCGACCCTCCTGCGCTGCCGGACTCCCCATCGTCATTGTCTGGGGCTATCACCTCACTATCGTCCGACCGCCGCCGCGCGGAGCTCGACCTTCCATCGGATTTAACAGACAAATCCATTGGATTCTCTTGAAGTGGAGATTCAGACGTCCTCCGCTCAGCTGGTGGAGTAGGAACGAACTCTGCCTCCGAAATGACATCCTCTTGCGGAGGCGGCTGTAAGGACCGCTGGTGTTTCAGAATATCGTCTAAGAAAAAACGTTTCGACGAATCGGTGTTGTTGTCGTCGAGTCTTACGTCATTATTGTTTTCAACCGCTTGTCTGAGAGCTGCATGGTCTAGGAGATGTCTTGAGTATAGAGAAGGGAAGCCTGGCGAGAATAGGAGATGATGGTTATGCGTGAATGGGCTGAATGGCGGCGGCGGTAAGAACGGCGAATGGGGGAAATGAGGCAAGGGGATGTTGGGTAATGGCAGCGGCATATAAGTTTCTCTGGGCGGCGTCAGTGTTCTATCCGGTGGTCTGGATTGTGTAATTCGTACTTTTTCATCCAGTTTCGGTGAGGATCCGCTGCGGTGGGAGTCGGGTGAGCCGGAACAGGGTGCTTTGTAATCATCTAGGCCTAGGAGAGCGAGTTCCTCTTTCGTCCGCGGTCTTGCTAGCCCCGGAAACAGATGTGGAGGAAACGGTGGATGCGGCATCGAATGCGGCGAGGGCGGCACTCTCGGCGGCGACCGTGACTGAGCGGCCTGTTGTTGTTCTTGGAGGAGACAATGAATTTTGAACCAGTTGGAGCGGCGACCGTATCTGGAGCCTGATTTGGACATGCCTACCATGAGGCATTTGCGTAGTCGACACGCCTTGCATGCCGTTCTATTCTTCTTGTTGATGACGCACTCGCCGTTGTTTTTGCACTCGGTGATCGAATTCAAGTTGTTGTATGACCTCCCGAAGAACGACTGGAAATGAAAGAGAAACATAGGTTACATTAGATTCATCATACAAAAAATAATGTTAGAATTTAAGTACACACTGCTGCATAAGTTTTGGTTGGAGGATTTCACACACGTTACATATAACGCGTAATACGTAACATCACGCCTATATTCTCCGAAGAGGTATGATATTATAAATATTATGTAATACGAGGGTGCCCAGGTCTCCTGTCGATGTTTTCTCTAACCTGTCGTTCCTATTGCCATTTAATGTATAAAACTATGACGCTTGAAATATTTCTGCAGATTGGTGAAAGTTTTTAACTGTGTATATGATAATTAAAAATAATTGAGAAGATCTGACTCTGTTGCCGTTTTGAAATAGATACAGCAAAATTGGACATCAAAATGTAGCGTTCATATGAAATGTAGTCGGCAAGTATTAAATCTTCAATATCAATAAATCCGTTCGTATATTAATAAATGCTTTGTTTGGATGAATGGGATCAGTTGGCAATATTGCATTTATACGATGATTCGATTATATAGAGATGATCGTAAATCGATAAATGTGTTTAATACGGCGAATAATCGAATCATAAGGAAGCACATTCACTCTCGATGCCATCCAATGCAACGCTGTAAAGGTGTATTTACACGGGCGGTTGGCCACAGGCGGAGTGCGTAGCCCCGAAAGTGAAACCCGCTTATGTTCACGGTACGTCACATCCGGTGGATATAGGCCGCGGGTTCGGTTCCGGTCGGTTACGTGCGATTATGTTCGTTTTCGTTTCACGACCTTGGATTTTTCGGTTCTTGTTATACAAGCTTTTTCAATTGTTACATCTATGGTACATAGTACGAAATAAAGCCAATTTTCCAAGAACTATTCAAATTCATCTAGTTTGATATGAATTCGAGTAATAATAAATTCGCTTAAACCATATTATTGTATGACGAAAGTATAACGGCTAAGTAGTGAAACTAGGTCATTGATAAGCCGTTTAAATGATTTTTATAAAGTTTACTATTTAAGATAAGCACTGAAAATAAGATATTATTATTTACGGAAAAGAAAAACGCTGCTGTAGTTCGCCTTGAAGTAAAAATAGCATTAATTTTCTCATGAGTGTTGTGTAAATTGTTACATCAATTTCAATAACGCCTGCAACAGAGTGACGTGCGTTAAATTGACTATATTAGCAGTCTGTCCACAAGTAGCCACCCGAATGCATTAAGTAATGACAGAGCAAGTCGTTAACGGCCATTGCCAAAATGGACGGCGCCTGTTGAATGACAAGTCGTTGCAACGATCGCGTCATAGATGAGGAATTTGAACTGAAACAATGCCATCTTTAAGCGATTCGCGCGTGACTCGAATGTTTAACGTTACGACCGATAGCTCGCTCTGACGAGATACATAAATTGCCATTTTCGTATCGGAAGTTGTAAGCATTTTGTATTTATTACATTTATTTATTTCTAATTTATTTATTTATTTGTTTATTCATTTACGATTTCAACGTAAAATTGCAGATTTTTATCTAAACAGCCGGGATACCCGTTTAGTATCCTGCATACCTTATAGGATACTGAACATATCTCTCGGCAGTTTCGCGAAGTTTAGTAGGGGTTGAGACTAATAACTCCAGATTTTGATCCCAAGTCAAAACAAGCCATTGACTACTATTTTATCACTTAATACATAAGTTACAAGTTAATGCGAAAATAACAAATAAATATCATGTCAATATATTATCATTATCATTATTATTTCAAAGAAAATAGCAAAGAAGTTGGCAGCGGCCAAAAGTGGTCGCTTACGTCAATTTTATCATTGCAGACGACGTTCGAATGGGATTGCAGGAACGGAACCATTAATGGCAATCGTGTATTTCTGTTATGATTAGTTGTTAATAAAAGTATTTGTTCGTAACTAAACAAATTAGTATTTATAGTATGAAACGGGTAAAGCGTGTTTGTCACGGACATAGATCTGTAGACTGCTTCTACAATTTTTGTAATCTTTTGTATTTCGCTCACTAAAGGCAACCTACTGGAGTATACATAACTGGTTCCAGGTGCTCAATTAGTATAGACCGAGCCTTAAGTTTAATTACCAACTAGTTTTACATCGGCCGCTTGATGAGTCAAAGTGATAAAATAATTAATAGAGTAGACGTAGTGAGTGGCGTCAGGTTAGTTGCGTCGGTTTAATAACGCTTTGATACATTATGATTGCGTACTTGTATTATTTCATATAACTATTTCGTATATTACGTATGTAAATGTAATTCAAGTTTAAGTTTTATTAACAGTGATTTTACACTTCTACCACGAAAAAAACATAACATTACGACTGTAATCCCCGAAGCGGTAGGTAGAGGTAAGTAGTACCTACAGTCTCTCGTTTCACCAATTTTACTACAGTGTAATTTTGTAAATCTGAGTAATAATATTCTAACCTCTCATTAATTTATAGGTCCATTAATATCGTGTCATCAATCACACGCAGTCTATGTGGATAATAAAAATGTAATATTAACACTGCAATATGATAACTGAACTCACATGTAGGTAAATACGAGTATATGCGTAATATTTAAATATTGTGAAGTAATATCAGGCGTTAGATTTCACGTACTGCTCAATAGTATTTAACGTTTTATTTGTTACAGAATTTAGTCACAGCGAGGTAATGAATATGTGCATCTTCAAATGGGCGTTGTGCAAGGTGGGATCAGGTGTGCCGCGACCCGATCGCCCTTCTTACAAGTTTGAAATATTTTGTATTTATAGATGCACTAAACACTATATTATTTATTGAATATATTTAAACGTAACATCACGCCTGTAATCCCCGAAGAGGTAGGCAGAGGAATGTAGAACATTCCCACGTTTCACCAGTTA
>DWDU01000565.1:0-18202 GCA_018245575.1 Jemadia suekentonmiller | reverse complement strand
ATATGTTTATAAGTTGTGTAGCTGCGACCGAAACAAGTTAGGTAGACGGTAGGTGTATCAAAATCAGTATTATATCGCTTCTAATAGTTTCTTTTCAAGTACATACACGAGCATACATATGCAAATAAAAGGGACAGAAATTTTACATGACTTTTATCACGTGTGCATTGCAACGTTTAAGCTTTAATAGTTTGAAGTGTATATTCTAAGGTATATTATGTTAGTAGACCCTAAGGGAATATTTTAGAACATCGCCGTACACGTAACATCACACCTGTAATCAATGAAGAGGTAGACAGCGGTGTGTAGTACACTCCCACGTTACACCGGTTACGTCTACGTCCCACTAAGGAATAGGTGGTGAGCCTATTGTCATTCATCGGCCATTAATCCGGACTCCGAGCTGCTACTAGAAAATACAAATGAGAGAAATTCGATTATGCCCGACCTAGGATTTGAACTCATGACCTCGCAATCGGTAGTCGCGTTTGCAACCAACACGACCAACGAGGAAAACGCCGTAATGGGGCCGTAAAATATATATTATGCAGTGCGTCGATAACTGTTCTCAGTTTAAAAAAAAAGCTCGAATTGCGCAAAAAAGGCTTTATAAAAAGCACTTTCAACTTGTTTGCAGAGCCGTCCTGTCGAACGCAGCGCCGCCTTAGACCGCAAAGATTATTCAAACGAAAGCACGTTTAACTTAACTGTGCACGTCTCACCGCGAGCGGTTTAATATTGAGCGATAATGTTCGAATAGGAATGTATTCAAGTATCAGTTCTGTGTCGATAAAAATAATCATATCAATTTCCCGCCGAACATATTCTCGTATGTGTGAATGAACAATGTTGACTGTTCGTATTTTTCCATTACATCGGCGATGTGGGTGTTATTGTTAATATAAACAGTAACACTATATTAGGAATTGTGAATGACGTTTTGAAAGAGTTATAAAATACCTACTATTAGAACGACTAGAAAAAATTATTTCAGTCCGAAATTGAATAGAAGAATTTTCGTGATTCAATTCAATTTTCAACGTGTAAGTTCTCGGCAATTACAATTGTAAATAATGAGATTTTATTATTATTAACACAATTAGTACATGGGGCGGATTGGGCAAGTTGATAAACTAATTTTACACAAATCATAAGGTTTATTAAGCGAATGGAATATAAGTTATGAGTTTCGAGTAACGTTTCGTCTGGTTAAGCCACATGTCTTTATTTGTCTGGTTGGTAAAGATTAATTTTACGTATTTCATTTCAATATTGCTAGTTAGTTTAATGCAAAGCATTTCGGTATAAGAGCAAAGAATCCGGTTAATGTTTTATCACTTCTTTTCTCATTGCACTGAAACTTTTATGCAATCTCACGCGAATGGGAAGTAACGAATTTATATTGTGTAGTAATGCCAGCATTAAATATTCATATCGTCATTCGTTGCTCTCTTAACACTTGTGCAATATCAACTGCCACTGATAATTCACGCGAACGTTTAAACGCAAACTTGAACATTATTCAGTAAATTATAAATTTCTACCTGTCGACTATACCGTGTACACATTTCGAGCTGACAATGGAAGACCTGACGTGGAGAATTACCCAGAAAATTGGCAAAACCTCTATTTAAAAAACTTTTCCGCTCAAAGTTAAAACGACGTAACTCCACATCGGGTTTTATATGAAACTGGATTTAGTGGGGAGGTGATAAAGTGCAATTTGGGTCAGAAGTTCAATGTGACGTGGGTGCATTATCTCGGGACGGCTTGGGAGTCTTCTCACGTCCGCGCCGGTCGGATCACGTCTTCGAAACGTTTATTATTCAATAGCCAAATGTAATAGAGTTGTAGCCGTCACAATATATTATCAAGCGTAGTTATTCAGGAACACGGAATTGATGGGAGAACTCGAGCACGATGCGAATCTCATCATCAGTAATAAAGTTGTCATACTGAATATTACAGCATGACCCAAATTCCTTAAATGAAAGTAAAATTGCAGGTACACTCGTAATGTTGCCAACCGATAGCTTTTGTACAACTCGTGAGCATTTTTTAGTAATGTATTTATTTATTTAAACGTTGCACACACAGTAATCACCGTCGCAAGTACTGTAATCTAATGACATGATTAAATTATTACACAAGTGTCACCACAGGTACAGTTGTAAACTACATGCATAAATGGAATCCAGCTTACAAGATTCAACAACTAATAGCACAGAAATTCAATACGAATGTTTTGTCTTATGTATCTGATTAATATTTAAAGAAATTATTTTGTTTTTATATGTAAATAAAATATAATATGTTATAGGCATATATTGCTGAGTGAATCAGATTTCACTATGGCAATAGTCCACATTTCGAATTTTGGGGCACAACTTCCTTTATACTAACTAAAAAAAAACAAAAAACGTAACGTTACGCCAGACCTGAAGTAAATTTACAATATATCACATGCATATACACACGACTTGTGTAACGCAACATGAAATGGAACAAACAAAGATCGTTAAATGTTTCATGAGTGTTACACATTATTATATATAAAGCCGGTTTCACTCACGTTTGCTTTTTCCGCGTTTGCTTCTTCATGAGGTCCCGCGGGTTGCAGCGAGGTCGCGGCGGAGACAGGCTCAGTCGTATCGGTCCGAAACTAGTCGGGCCATCCCGAAAAAATAGACGTGAGTCAAGCCGGCGTTATACATAACAAAGGTTGTGTTCTGTGTACATAATAATATGCCGATAGGTTAGTTGATAATCGAACTCAATCAACGCAATCAACGGCACGGGATTATCGCGAATCCCGGGTATAATCGTGGCGCGTTGGGGCCCCGGGGAAGGGAATAATCTGACGGAATTGAGTAACGCTCACTCGCGATAAATATTGCTCGCTAAGGGAAAAAATGATGATATATTTTTGAAGGGGATACAAGTGATGTAGGGCTAACGCGCACTACGGCTGCAAGATTAGTTTCTGCAATAATTATGTATGTTCGAATAAACATTAATCAAAATCTTTTCGTAAAGCCGATCGAGGGAATGGACTTCAAATGTACAATATACACTTACATGAAAAGGATAAGATAATATTATGAATTATGTAATTGATGCTGAAAACACACGACCATTACAACCAACATCGTTACTTGCCGTCGTGTATCACGTTTTCAAAGTCCCATAAAAAATAAACATTTAGACAAATAAATTTCAGTCCGACATTAAATAATAAAATGTTGGTGTCAACATTTTCCGTGATATGATACGTGCTATTCTTGATAATTGCCTCGGTAACAACAAATTTAAACACTAACAGTTACGGCTCGTTCTAAGCGGTTATTGTCTCGTAACATCGCTCCGGTTAACCGTGTCAGTTTAGCTGGTATCCTAACTTGAGCATTAGTTTAACTCTCGGATGTATGGCGGTGGTCTGGTACCGGACCGGTCTTATTAGTTGCGGGTGAGCGCCGGCGTCTTATATAAATAGCGGATGTCACAGCGAAGTGACTTGTTAAAGCTAAATATATTACTTAAGAACGAAATCCTTCCTTGTGCTGGAAAATTGCGAATAAAATATGTTTGAAACCAATGTTCTTTCACAAAAGTGATAAACGTAACATAAAAATGTAACATTACGCCTGTAATCTCCGAATAGGTAAGCAGAGGATTGTAGGCCACTATCACGTTTCATCAGTTACGATTACGTTCCGTCTATGGCCATACACGATGCACTAATTCAGACTCAGCGCCACTACTAGAAACTCTATATACAACATTTCAATTGTACCCGACCTGGGATATGACCCAGGGCACTCGATCAGCAGTTGCGCTCGTAACCACTCGACCAACGAGTTAGTTTAAAATCTAGGTACCACTCTGTTTATTAAAAATACTAATTACTTTATATGATTCCTTTTACACTCATAAAAAATCAATAGTCATTTAAGTATAGTATTTTTACCCTTTTCAGTCATATTCTTCCATTAAAGTTCCCAACGACATAATTTGAAAAATAGTAATAATTTCTTTTTCTCCACATTATACACAGTTTTTCTCTCGAAATGATTGAAATGAATGAAGATAAGTCCATAATCTACCACTCAAGCCTAGTAGGCACTGGTAGGTAACAGTTGCGCATAAAAACCAAAAAATGTTTTGTTTTTTAAGGCTATTATTCAGAGTAACCTAACCTACATTGCGTATTAACCGGAAGCTAGATACCAAATGATCATGTTACGCTCCTCTCGCGGCTAATGGCGCAAGACAAACAGATTTTATGTATCCGAGATTATGACCTATCGTGCCCGTAAAATGTACACAGAAAACTCTTAGGAGCGTTTTGTTTTTTATTGCGAGAAAGAAAGATAAACTGAAAGATAAAAGGAGCGCAAAGGAAAACCAGGTAACTTGAGATGTGCGGAAAAATAAATAACAAGAAACAAACACAATGATTATACCAATGACGTCAAAAACGCACGAGAAGTATTTATTGTATGTAAAATTGATTAAAAAAGTAATATCAATAAAAAGTTGTGAGATAGGATGGAAAACACGACTGAAACTAAATGTAAGTATGACATATGATCTTGTGCCTTGACGTTTTACTATATATCTATAAATGGGAATTACAAGATAGATAAACTAATAATACTTTGCCCGACCCGGGAATCGAAACTATTCACTAGGTATTGCGTTTGGGACCACTACACCAACTAAACAGTCAATTTAATCAGATAAATAAAATGTAAAACTATTACTTTATCACTAGGTACATACAATACATGAACTTAATGAATGTCAGAATCATTTAAATAGAAATCATAACTTCCATCGGCTTTATACATTAAATAGGTAGGACAAACCAAGAGAATAATACTGGCAAACAACTCTCACTATTATTCACATATAAAAATATTTTCGCTATGTATCATCACTATTAACATGTAACCGTTCCTTAAGAAAAGCGGGTTCATCTACGTCTAGACAAAGGATAAACCTATAGGGATCAGGTACTAACGACATCCTTTCATCCCCTTTTAGATAGCTGCGAAACTTATCTGATCACCCTACCAATACAAACATGATCCTTTCATGTTTGTGGTTATTGTTATCAATCAGAAATTTGAGCGATAGTTAGCAATGAGAATTTAACTGAAAGAAAACTTATTGTGGTAAGGGATAAATCAGGCATGTTTGGCACCCATCCTTCATAATACTAACCGCACAGATTATTGTCGTAAGTATATGTTTTGCTTATTCTCTCTTACTGTGTTAAAATTATTTTAGACGGAGCAAAAACATCGAATCCTTAAACGATACTCTTTACCCTACATATTAAGTGTTAGTTTTGGAGACAGTTTGAAAACCGGAATACATATTAAAATGTATTTGTAGTGAAACATCCACGTTGACTACTACGCTAATTTACTATTAATTATATTAATATTACAGTTCATAAATACTAGCTGCCTTTGGCAAACGAAATGCACGTCGGTCAAAACTTAAGTCGGCAACAAATTTTGTATCTCCCAAAACATATGAATGTAAGTACAAAACTTAGGAGTTTCTAGAGAATATTTATCTAGATATATTAATATCTAGAGAATAGACGCTCTACTGCATATGTATAATTGAAACAAATTTAATTTGTTTCGTTTACATAAATGCCTTATGCCATACTGTAAATGAGGGCGGACAGACACCCGGACAGCTATCATTTGTAACGGTCATTTAAAGTAACTTTGCTACGTTTATTTTTCTGTTAGAAAATATCAAATACATTTGAAGTAAGTAAACGTATTCATGTACTGTATTTAGCTATAGATCCATATGTGACCGTGAACGTATCTCGCGTTGACAGAGAATCGTCCGCTCTGCCGGAAGGCCTGACAATTACCAGCGCAAATTGGGTAGTGATAAGGTGCAACACGTGTTTCCTCCAGTTCGTCACTGTAAAACTCTCCTATAGAGAATAGGGATATAGAATTAGACCTTAATGCTATATCTTGTATCAATAGCCCACTTAGAAATTTTAAGTTCATTGCAGTACATTTAAGTACACTTACGTCATTTTTCATCAAGGTTACGCTACTGATTTAATATTTGTTTTTTTCAGATTACCTATAGATATTACACTTATGCTTTATTAGATGTTTTTTACTATTTTTACATTATAAAATCGAAATCTCTGCTAAGATTTCGTACTCATACAAATGTTAGTAGTAGACATTGCAGTTTTGTTAAAATATTTTCTGAAGCGCTAAAAATATCATTTTAATGATATTCAGAAAACACACACGCACACATACACATATAGGTACACACACAAATATATTATGAAAATCATTATGGCACATGAAAAACATTATTGCATTCCACTCGCCCTCGGACACTGACACCATACCCTTTCAATTGACCATCATATTAAGCCCGAGTTAAATGTAACGTTACTCAACGTAATTAAACCATGCACGAAACGTACCAATGCCCTTTGTAATACTTTACGTTTAATATAATTCGAATAGGAAAGTGATGTATTTGGACCTAAGATTTCCCACAATTTTCTTTTTACCGCTTTCGTTCATCAAGCGTCATATATCTCTTGCCTTTTACAACGTAACATAGCGCATATATTTCCGCGAAAGGACAGGCCCGGGAATGTAGAGCTTCAACTATTAACCAGTTTTTTTTGAGGTCATCATCATGACCAGCCTATTGCAGTCCACTGTTGGACATAGGCCTCCTCTAAGGGGTTATTCCTATAAGCTAACGCTGGGCATGCGGGTTGGGCATACCGGAGCACGGCTTCCTGCACCGCCTATGCTTTATACGTCCCATGCAATAAAGGGTGACCCCATTTTCATAGACCGGGCACAGCGATTATGCAATAATAGTGGCAATTTTCGATGTGGCACTGAAAGTGGAGTTGAAACACAATTGGAATCGCCATTTCTTTTCCAGAATGCAGCGATACGTTGTATTATTCAGCGTCTAGTGACCGCCGCTTCGGACATTACTAAGTCTTTTAGGTACAGGCTCGCGTCGAAGTCAGCGATGTTTCGCTCAAACCGATGAATAAAACTCTACTCTTAACAAAACAATCGCTATGAATGTTGGCTATAAGCTAACACCTATTCTGCGGATCTGTTACATAGCTGGTGACACATGAAAGTACAACACACCTCTGGCTACACCTTTGTGCCCAATACAAGTGTGATGTTATGATCATATTAAAATAGAGATTGTAGAGTGACATTGGTACCGGAGTATAACTATTATTATTATGCGTATTGATGACGAGAGATACAGGTACCAAGGAATATCAAGACTCACCTATGTTTCAGATACTGGCTAATAACGGAAGCCGAGACTTCGAGACGCTTGTAAATACGATTATGTGGTATTCAGTACCATCTGCCTGTCCCGTAAAGGAACTGCCTTTATGATAATACAATAATAGTAGTAGTAAACGAATTGGTAGATTAAACTTTAAAATCTACATGTGACTGCACTGCATCTCGTACACTGTAACCCACTTTCGAACATGGAAACTTGTATCGGTTTCGATCATCTCTCATAATACATAATTTAACAAAAAGCTTCAAACTAAAGTTAATGGCAGAAATAGGATGCGACTCGCTCCCAGCTATCAGCTACGCTGGGGAAATCACTAAGTGACGTCTACATAGAAACTATACTCGCCCTTGTACAAAGTGAAGAAGGTTTAAAATAAAACATTTACTTTCGCCATATATTACCCAACGAGACTTATTCCCAAGCAGTATGGTTCAAAATAGTGCAGCGTGTGGTTGAAAACACCAGTGACTCACGTGTGATTTAAACGGCTATATTTTGATAGAACGTACTTGCTAGTCTGTATTCTTCGTCGTCTTTGATAAGATGGAGCCTACACCACAATAAAATCACTTTCCATGCACAACTTATGATGTTGTCACATGTTTTCTCTAAAAGGGGATCCGTAAACATTGTTTGGACAAATGAATGTTAAATGTGACTCCGTTGTTGGTCGACTTAGCGGCAGCAAAACTGCTGATTAAAAGGTCCTATGTTCTATCCCCTGGTCGGGCGATATTATTGTGTTTCTTCTAACTTGACATTCCCAGTAGTAAACCGAAGTCTGGACCTTTGCCCAATGTATGACAATGGGCACCTCCTACTACCAGGCAAGACATAACTGATGAATAATGGGCATGTACCTACTATGCTCCTCTGCCTACCGTTTCGGGCATATATAATCTATATTACGTGAAATTCTCCTTTGTGATCTACCGTGACTACGAGATAGAAATATATCTCTAACGACGCGTCTCGAGGTGCTTATTCTCAAGAAACATTTACTTGTCATTAAGTGCAACTAAACTGAAGCACTGCACGTTTGAGTACCTTCTTAACTGTACCTATTGTATAAAACACACTATTTGTTTCGAACTTGCGATGGAGTTACATAGTATAGTACGCTATAGACGTAGATACGATTATCAGCATATCGTGTGTCCATTGTTTACGTGCAGTTGAAATTTACATATAATAATTAATAATTATTATGATTTCATGAGAACATCGGATCTCTTACGGGGTAAGCAGAGAGCAGCGAGTGCCAAATATATAAATTCTTGTCTACTCGACGTCCTAGTTGTACAATCATCACTCTCTACATTCAAATATAATAAATAATAATCACCTTATTATAAAGTAGTGATAGCCTAGCGGTTTTAAATTCAACCTCTCAGTTCAGGAGCCCTGATTGAAATCCTGAGGGATATCAAAACCTACCATCTCATCTACATAATACCTACTAAGGAATTAGGCAGAGGAATGTAGTAGTCCGACGTTTCACCTGCTATGCTAGACGCCCCGTGGAATACGAATTATGGATAGAAACATATTTATAAGATATATCAAAACTTACTTCGAAACTTACCTGATTCTAATTAAATTATACATATTTATAATGCACGAAACCATTTAGTATCCTTTGAGAGCCGAGCACATCGCATCAATATAAAGTCAATCAAAGCGCTATTGGAACGGCGCGAGAAACCAATCAAGCCTACTCCGTTGTCCGGAACAATCGGACGGCTACCATGCGAACAATTTATACAGCGCTGATATGAACAGCATAGTTATCTGATCAGTAATGAATAATCGAAATGTATAGTTTTAATATAAGTCGTAACAGTTCAATTAGTTATGGAACTTACTCGTATTATACGAGTACCTAATATTCCGTAATATTGTAATCAATTTATATATGATTTCATGGGATTTATTTTTTTAATATTTTTAATGTATTCTTCCATGTGCCCGTTTCATAACACTCAATATCATAGCTAACGCATCTAGTCAATCCAAATGCGGTTGGATCGCGCGCGAACCTATCAAGTCCGCTACAATGCGGTCCAGCCTGGCCGGACAGCTACCGGACGAGCTGGCGCTGTGCCAGGGGCCATGAAATAGAATCTGATTTTAAATTCTGTTCGCATTCTAAATAGACAAAAATAAATGAGTATGGCAATACGAAATGTGGACTTTGCAATTTATTATTTTTTTGGCAAGTTCATGATTGTCATGTTACCAGCATTCATTCCAATACGTTAAAAATACGCTGCATATTTTTTTCTTCTTTGAATATTTCGCACACGGTGCTCTCTGCCTATCCCGAGAGGATACGTAACGCGATGGCATAATAGTAACATTTATTTTTGCTAAAATTAAAATTTCATAGTTACCATTATTCTTAACATAATAACCATAAAATATTAACGCCCATATTGAGATCAATTATATCTTAGCTCTGACTGATAATGAAGTCCTCAAATACAAAAGCTAATTCAAATACAAAACATAATGCTTTTTAACGCCACTGAATCGGAAATTTAACTGACATAAAGCTGAATCGTATTACCGTTTGGTTAAACATAACGTTTTGCAAACAGAATAATAGCCCTGTTTAAGCATTGATAAATAATAATATAAGAAATGAAAAATAAGTGAAATCAAGCCCATATATCCTCGAAGATGTAGACTGAAGAGTATAGTACACTACCATGATTCACTTAAGATATCAGACGTCCCACCACGGAATTGGTGGTGAGGCAAATACCATACAACAGGTACAAATTTACACCCCAAAATATTACCCAAATGGCTTGTTGCTGATGATGACTAAAATAAAACGAAGGTAACTGTTTAACGAAAAATGTGCAACGTAACGCATCTGACGCGGAATGAACATATTTCATTAAAACTGAAATTATTACTTAAAGGTACTAAAATAATTAAAAAACAAAACCATTACAATTGTTTAAAAGGGATTTTTTTTAAAGAAATAATTGTTATTCAAAAAACTTTATAGAAAAAGATATATACTACGGTTGAATTCACCATAATAATCGCAATTTGTGCAAAATCAAACAACCCACCAACTAGCGCTGCAAATTATGGCTTTACCTTTCTGAGTCTGTAAGTAGATTTGTACCCAACAGTGAAACGATGAAAGAGCTGATGAGGCAGGAATGACGACTAATCAACGTAAAGATATAATCATGAGCTCTATTGCAAACAACCTGCGGATTTAAAGCACACTAAAGAAAGAGAAGATATGGGTGAATTACACGAAGCCTCTATAAGATATTCGATACAAGTAACCTATAACTCAATAAATGTATCATGTATCATTCCATGTAGCAACAATTTACCTGTAGCAACCTCTACAAGCCACCTGTATACAAATACACCAAATTCCGAATTGTCCCAAGCAAACCTACACGCAATTGATTCCCATACATCTCGGCTAGTGTAAATAAATATATCAGACAGATTCTCCAAATAGTCTTTCAAAGGTTCTTCGCAGGCATTTTTTGTAAAAGGGGGTAAGCCAACATGGACATTGTTACCTTCAGGCTATGTTCGCGTTCCTTTGAAGCATCCACTGGGGTCCACTGAGCCAAATACGACATTACCTGTTGCGGAATACGTACCACTTTCGCTTGGCTGCTCTTTGGAATCGGCCGTGCGACGATCCTTAAGGTTTGTCTCGCTTGAAAAAAGATATCGTGCGATGCCGTTGTCCTATTTACGGACTTATCTTTTTCTCCGCAAGATATTTAGTATGTAGTTTACTGGTTTTACAACATTCCCACAAACCCTTTTGAATTTGTAGAATTTGGATCTTTATTGTAGTTATTATAGACAGGTGTTAATAAGTTATAGTATTAAGCTGGCGTCCAATCTAATTGGAGTCGGTCTGGAAGTCTGGAGCGGGGCAAAGCACGTGACGCCGTCTTTTAATGAATTTTATAAAATATATCTATTAATATTTATTTGCATTATTTCCATATATTAAAATATAGTGCATACTAATTACTGAGTTAACGTAATACGTAAAGAAAAAAAACGTAACATCACGCCTGTAATCCCTGAAGAAGTAGGCAGATAAATGTAGAATACTCCTACGTTTCACCAGTTACCTTTACTTTCTACAATGGAATAGTTGGTGAGCCTATTGCCATATACCAGGGCACTAATAGAAAATCTAATATACATACATAGAAAAGTTCAATATTGACCGACTCGGTATTTGACCCCAGGACTTCTCGATCCGCAGTCGCGCTTGCAATCAACATAAAGAACAAAACAGTTAATGTAATCATTATTAATGTTATATTATTGTGTATTTATGTCAATGTAATGTTTTTGTAAAAATATGTAATGTAATATTCATATTAAAAGTATCCAATAAGTATCTCTCAATATTCTTCTAAATATATTGTATGAAATAATAATAATAATGTTTTACTGCCTCAAATAAAGAAAACCAACTATACATAAAGGACTATTTAATGTAAGGTATACGTACAAGTATTAATAATACTCTCCCTTGAAATAACAATTTTAGGGCGCCAGATGTTTTGCAACTCGGCTGTTTACGAGAATTTACACAAAAGTCTGATGAATTTAATGAATTTATAATTAGAAAGAGTCTACTGGTGTACTCCAGGGCCTATGTTACTAATGAGTTTTGAATTCATTATTAGGCCGGCTTCACATGATACATAATTTAAAATAATAATCCTTGTTTTCGATATTGCCACCATAGTGCTCTTACATTGTGACTGTGATACTTTTTATATCCCACTGCTGGGACACCGTGGAGAATGTCTTGTTAGTACAAGCAAAAGTGCTTAACAAGTGCGTCCCACTTGTTATAACATACTAAATGTATCATTTATGAACAATTCCATGGCACATCATCGCCTGCTATCTTCACCATTAGCATCAGCATGTTTTGTCCACTGCTGTATACAGACATCCTTCAATGAGCGCGTACGCAATTTTATAGGAGGTTTTCGCCTATAATTTCTTGCTAGCGTTTTCTATACTATCATTACATCTAGGACGTAATAAAGACATTTACAAATTGGGTATCATCTGAGCTCTGAATGGCGAACATTAGCACGGATGGCTAACGACTGCTACCTACCCACTGTTCCATCGTTAGTGCAAACACAGACGTTGCGCGGGGTCGTTGCGTAAATTACATTTTATACTTATGTTTGTGACAAGTTTTTGCTCGTGTAAATATGCTACGATAATTTATTGCAAGAATTCAACTCTTCCAAGGTTATTATTTGTTCGCGCCAGGTGCCTTGCGAGGTAGGCAGATACACCATTCTTCTGGGCGTAGCTTTAGATGAAACATACAAATCTCTATGAATCAAGTTCATATCTGACAATGTGGTATATTACAGAATGTTCATAGATAATCTCAAGGCATATGGAACAGAATAAAGAATATCGAAGTAGCACATTAGGTGTGTAAATTTAGGGATAATTGGTAATCGGCGACTGCCTATCCAGTGAGACACTTAGCGCAATGATAGTATACATACATAAAAATATTTGCGAATGATCCTTCCCGGTATAAGAAGTATAATAGTCTATATATTATATTTTCTTCTAAAGACGTGTTGAAGTAGTGAGGTAGCCCGTGTATTGAAATATCCTCAGTACGCGGTACAGTACCGCGGTCAACTTTACGAAATTCACAGCGATGAAATTCAAAGCGTTCCCTGTTCCAGATATTATTGAAATAAATGAACGGTATAAAACAAAGCCAGAATCAAATTTAGAAAATAATTAAGAATTGTAATGAGTTGGGAATTAATTTTAAGTTGGGGTTCAGTTAGAGTGTTTATAATTCGAGCTTTGAAGCTTTTGTTCTGAAATCACTGTGAGGTGTAAACTTCTGTACACAATATTATAAAACGGCTGCTTGACCGCGGTCGACGAACTAATAACGATATGATTTTAGAATATTCTGCAATGCGATATACAGTACACGTAAGAAAAATTCAAAATAAATAGCACAGTGGGTTACTTTTGTTCCCATCTGCATAAAGAAATTAAATAAAGTCTACATTATTGATAATCTCGAGAAATGTTTTGCTGAGTAGTTTCATGTACTTTACATAAAACAATGTCGCAATTTATTTATGAAACACCACTTCGGTTAGCACGTGTATGTGCGCGTTAAAAATGATAAAAGACGGCTCTTTCAACGCAATGCCATGAGAAGCCTTTTGAAATTATAGAAGCTGGACTACATAAAGTAATTGAAATCATTTCTATTTTGTTTAAACAAAATCGATAAAAAATATTTATTTATTACACGAACGGGTAAAAATATAATCAAATTATTAATTTTTTTTCTGTCGCTTTGAAATTATTATTACTACTCGTATGTCATAACGCCTAGTTCCTTACAGAGTAGATAGAGAGCACTGAGTAGGTACCAAATATCTTCTTCCACATTAATAAATCACTCTTTTTAAACACACGCTGGTTTCGAAATCTTCTGATATCTCGTTTGTAATCCTTACCGAAAATCATTATCCATTCATAATTTATTCAGTCCTAGTGTGACAAGTGCTAAGGCATTTGTGTCTATACAAAATAATACGAGATTAACCTAACGACGCAACAGATTCACTTTGTTCTCCATCCCCTTGAAACTTTGAATGAAATCTATACAACTCCGAGTTTACCGAACCAAATATGCTGGCTTTCGGAACAGTGAAATTAAATTGTATTACAACACAATCATTCATTTTGTGTGCTCTTGTCGATCTCATTACTGCCGTGTGATGTAAATAACATAATATACAACGCTGAAAAACGAAATACTCGTATTTTTCTTTAAATACGTATGACTTATTGCGCTTGTCAATATAGAAGGGACGTTAGCTTAGTCAATTGTATAAAACTTTCTCATGGCCCATCATAGTATAACATCAATCTGTACGTCAAAGAAAACTGCAGATGTATGTGAATATCCAAAAATAGTATTCCCGTCAAACGAGCGGGAAAAGTAGCGAATATTGCACATTGTAATTTATTACAAAATATGAAGTCCTTTTCCGTAAAACGTAACTCTAAATGATATGAAATTTCTAACCAACGCGCATCTACATATCGAGAGTTCAGAATTTCATTTCCGCCCGGCCTCCCTTCGCTAGGGTTGTCACCTGGCAAATATATTTCAGTTGGGAAAATATTTAAATCGTATCTCGGATTGCTACCTTCATACTATTCCATAAGATTTATCATGAATGTCAATTGAAATAATTTTAAAAACAAAGTAGGTATATTTTGAAGATTATTTGCAAAGAACGCAATTTTTTATTGAATATCAACAAAAAAATACGAAATCTAGTTACACTTTGTTACTAATTAAATTTTTAGTAAAATGTATTTACTCACGGTCAATTATTTTTATTTTCGCCTTCTATGCAGAATCTAAATACACAAACTTTATTTCTATTCATTTCGTCACTATGCATCTATATGTCTAATTCATATGCATTTTAAGATATCATTTACTCTACCGTTTATTTGCATACAATCTGTTGAGACCGATTTTTCTAATTCTTAATAAAAGCGAAATATAATTATAACATTGAAATTAGATATCAAAGTTATTATACTGCCTCATTAGTCGTGTTAGATGCATGCGGGACTGCCGTTCGAGAGGTCCTGGATTCGAATACCGGGTCGGGCACTACTGGATTTTTCTAATTTACATTTTCTAGTAGTGGCTCGGAGTCTGAGAATGTGCCCGATGCATGGTAATAGGCTCACCACCTATTTCGTAATGAGACGTAAACGTAACTGGTGAATCGTGGGAGTGTAATACAATCCTCTGCCTACTTCTTCGAGGATTACAGGCGTGATGTTACGTTACGTAATTACGTAAAATTATTATAATATTTTCGTTTACTTTTGCTTGTAAAAAATCGGACTAAGCAACTAATGCAAGATGATAATTATATTCAATGCCAAAGGTGATGATGTAACCTCAAATCAGTACGCGTCGCCACCGGAGATATTTATTTTAGGTATATGTACCTCATTTATCAGCTCTCTAAAAAGGTCTGCGTAATGCGTTCCTGAGATTACACCAGAAATATTAAGTCCATTTTAGTGGAAAAAATGGGTTTAGTGATATTTACAATCTTCGCAGCCGTAGCTAACTACGTTTTCATTATCTTATAAAATGACTATTTAACTTTGTTCCAAAATTAAAAAGCTAAATAAATTACTTTCGTGTTACAAATTTAATATTCCATTAAACCTTAGTAGGCATTAAAACAAAACTGTTCCTTGTTTTTTCTTCTAAATTAATGAGTATTCGGAAAAATCCAGGATTATCTCGCCCGCCCTTCGAACCGGATGGTGCAGTCGATAGGCGGGCGTGATAAACTTCTTATTTCCGTTGTACAGCTTCGCCAGTGGAATGAAAAATATATAAATAGGTACCTACACAAGACGTTTTAATATTTTTCCAAGTTCAAAATTGAATACCTTCATTTTGGAGTGACTAATGAAGTCAATGTCATTTTTTTAAATCGTACTAGGGTAAGAATAGATTCTCATGTAAGAAGAACCCATGAGAAAGTAAATGTAATCCCATGTTATCCCTGAAGAGGTACTTAGGCTGAAGAGCGTAGTACACATCCCCTTTTTACCAGTTAGATTAACGTCTCACTACAGAATAGGTGGTAGGCCTATTGCTATCAACCGGACATATATCTAGACTCTGAGCTACTATTAGAAAATGTAAGTTAGAAAAATCGTATAGTGGCCGACCTGAGATTTGAACCCAGGACCTCTTAATGAGCAGTCACGCTTGTAACCAACACAACCAACGAGGCAGTCAGGCAAGCAGTATTGTGATTACTACTTATTCCTAATAAGACCTCTGTTTCATTTAAGATATTATTAGTTAAAAAATAGTAACTTCGGAAACATAACTCTTGTATGTTTCACTTTCAACAACTACTTAACAAGATATGCTGTATTCATGAAATAAATTGATGCATAATAATATATTGTACAAAAGCATGTTTCATAAAAACAATTTCTGAAATTTGTTATTCAATATACTTTATGAACACAATTTTAGAACTTTGATATATAATACATTTCATATAGACTCTTAATGAAATTTAGTATATTTTGTAAACTCATACTTGTGAAATACTCTGTATTCTAAATAGTAAGCTGTGCGAGATTGTTCTGCGATGCTCATCCCTCATGCACAGCGTGGGGATCATAGGCAATAACCTTTGAGAGGAGACCTATGTCCATTATTGGATTTAAGCTGCAGTTTATAGTAGTAAATAAGTATCACAATATCATATCTTGTTTAAGTAATGTAACTTAAAAACGAAGATATTGAAATTTCGCTTTTAAAAAGAATCAAATTGTTTCTAATTACCCCTAAATTAAAATTCCATTAAAACCAACTAGCGGTGGGATCACCTTCTAACTTTTTGTTCGTATTTAATGAGTGTTCGGCAAAAGCTAGGATTATCCCGCCCGCCCGCCGGACCGGATGTTGCAGTCGAAGGGCGCGCGTGATAAAGTTGTCATTTCCGTACTAGCACCTCGCCGAGGAAATATTTATGTATTTTATTTATAATTTTGTGATTTAATTTCTAAGTTTGTTAACTCTTATAAAAATTCACATAACGAATAAGAATGAGTTATAAATATACGGTTAAGAAATAAGTAAGAGTCTATGGAAATTGAGTTGTGTACTAAAATAGTGATGAATGTATGAGAAGCACATTAGATCTGTACGGACAGATATATTTGACACATGGTACTGTCTGGCCATTCTGTAAGGGACCTGGCTTGATGATGTACAAGTAATAATACAAATAAACATGTTATACATAATTAGTAACAGGGCACCCCTATTCCAAATTATGTACATGTAAGGAGTGAGAATACTAATCTAGCCTTGGTTGTAACTTATACGTCAACATTTATAAAGCTTTGCTTAGTTTCATTTACCTACAGATCCAAGTGAACACTGCTACGCAAAGAACGCAATTATTAGACGTCAAAATGATAATACAAATTTTAATTAGAATAATGAAATGAAATGACTAGAAGAATTACCTTCTCGTATATTTATTTTGTAAATATACTAAGTCAATTAATATAAATGTAGTATAGTATAGAGTACTATAGGGTAGAAAGGCAAACAAAAAACGAAGCAAAAACTCCCTTAAGTAACCAGATCTCCAGAACTACTTCTATTTCATGCAATCTTTTTTCTTTTGTTTTATTCTCCAGACTGCCTTGAATAATATTCCACATAAACGCCGTTTCAGTGAATCATATTTTTATAAATTGTACGATTACTTATTATTTTTAGCTCGATATTTTTTTAATAAAAATCTTTTAGCGGTAAATATGAAATTTCAGATTGTATATTAGTTTTCCAATAACCGTTCTTCATATTCTAAAACATATTAGAACAGGAGGTATTCGAACTTATGTTTTAGGAGTAACAATTTTCTGAGCCACGGATTCACTCAGGAGTAACCTTTGAGTGATGAATATTATTCTATCGTGGATTAATATTTATTAGCGTTCTGATTATGATTCGGTTTGATAATTAAATTTGAAATACAAATAATTTACGTTTCATTTTATATTAAGTAATGTTACTCTTGATATTACAGACAAATATTTTTCTTCACCATTCCATATTTATTTAAGACATTTTTACTTGATTACAACAACGAACTGCTTCGTTGGTCGTGTTGGTTGCAAGTGCGACTGCCGATCGGGAGGTCCCGGGTTCGATCCCCGGGTCGGGCAC
>DWDU01000564.1:0-18210 GCA_018245575.1 Jemadia suekentonmiller | reverse complement strand
CATTTTGTAAATCAATCTCTGTCCATTGAATCTTTATATTCGAAATTGTTTACTATTAAGTTTCCTACCATTTTTAAATCATTATAAACATATTTTACAATTATACTGGACAGTAACAAATACATTTATAATACATAATATTTGATACTAATACATTATTATTACTATGTAGTATCTAACTAGTAAGTTCAAGTGAATTCAAGAGTACAAATTAGGATAATTTGAAATATGTACATATTATACCAGACTATTATCCAATTTTTCCATATATAGCTTTTCATTGTTTAAGAAGTCAATGTTCAGGCATTATCAATAACAGTAAGCATTTTGTTAGAATTTCAAAATTATTATTATAAAAAGTCGACTATAACATATTTACATACATACACCTTTCGAGATAGGATGGCTTTTCAACAATACCATGTAATGAAAATTTCTAGCTGAGACTGCAACATTTCTAACTATTGTCATATAGCATTTACATATAACAATTGTAGGAATATTATCAACTGAGTCGAGTTTCGTGTTACCGATTCCAATGACGTAGATCAAGATATTTTTAGAGCACGTCTTATACATTATTCCAAATCTATCAATGTTAAAAGGCATACATTTTCAGTAGGTAGGTTGTTTTAATAATTCATAAGTTAACAGTTGAGAAACTCATACATATTTCATCTAAACGTGGTTATATTTGTGTAGACGACGGCCGAATTTTCTAGAACAGCTCTACGCTTATATTATAACATACATACATATCCTCACGCCGGGTCCCTTGCGGGCTAGGCAGAGATCACAGACTGCCAAATATCTCTATTATTGGACACCTGTCGTGGCTCTTCCACATTCATCACTCTCTTCATACACGCACAACCGGCGTGGTTTCGGAGACTCCTAAAGTCCCCATCACATCCATCACCATCCCTTATTTATTATTTTATTTTACGAGTATATTAATTTTTTTATATGATATTATTAGTTCTCACAATTTAATTCCTTATACTGTCTGTCCAATATGTGTTTTAACGCGTATTATCACTCAATATTCATTGAGTTCCTGAGTCATTTTGAATTAGAATATTCTGAAATGTAGTTGAACACAACATATTCAGTTTTATATTTAAGTCAATAAAATTAATGAACATTAAAGAAGTGACAACAAACTCTGCCTGACATAACTATTCTTTGAATATCTCGGACACAAGTATAAAAAATTACGTTTTCTTGTCTACACAATATAATAATTATTACACGAACAAATACAACATTCACCGTGTCAATAAAAGAAATACCGAAATTTTCATTTGAAACCAATAACGACCAAAGAAACCAATAAAACAATACATTACTGAAAACATTCGTATATTCGGTATGCCTATATTGATTAATGTTTGTGCCAGTGGAATAGCCTCCCAGGGGGTCTGTGACATTTCACGATTGTTTGTGATGTAGACTAAATAACGCTCAGTACCGATTGCTTCATATATTTTAGTGTACATTATTTACAGCTAAAGCCAAGAAAGAGTTGAGATTTCGTTATTAGCCTCTTAGAATATAGACGTCTAGAAAATATAAAATATAGCTCGGTTGTGAGACATAATTTAGGTTCGCGTATAAAAGTTTTCTGTCGGCGACACGACTGATGTATTTATGTATATGTATACTAAAAACATTGTTGTACCAATGCTTCTCATATCAGTTACTGGTCTCACCAGCCGATAACAAAATAACAGTAGGCACCAATTGCATGGTACGATACTTGAGATTGACGAGATTAATTGGAAAATGATCTCGCCCCACTTGTATCATGAATTGCAAGATTGCAATGGTTATTGTACCAATTGAAGACTTTATTCAATTTATCAGTGATTTCAATTTAACAATGACTGACAATAGTATGATTGTCGTGGCTACACGCGAGCACCCTAGCGAGTTACCGCGATGCATCTTGAGAACCAGTCATTCCTAACACATCGTTGCCGGGGCAAGGGTGTGTTAGGAGTCGGCCGAGCCCTTACCCCTTTACCCAGCCAGTTATGTCTCGCATCAGTCCGAGCAGACGCTGTAAGTGCAAAATATGGTGATGGTTTAAATAAAACCTTTGTATAATATGGATTATAAACATTTCCTTGAAATAAATTTTAGGTTGGACCGCGCTCCATGAAGCTTGCAGCTATGGTTGGTTTCAAGTTGTGGTTGTGCTCGTGAATGGTGGTGCCAACGTGAACGCCAAAGGTCTGGATGATGACACACCACTTCACGACGCGACCACATCTGGAAACCTCAAGATGGTGCAATTCCTAGTCGAGCATGGCGCTGATCCATTTGTGAAGAATAGTAAAGGCAAAATGCCGTCCGACTACGCCGCGCCACACATCTATGAATATTTGCAGGCATTGAAGGGTATGTCGTTACCTAGTACAAGTTTTGAACTAACATTACTAATCTGTCGAAAAATGACGTTACCTTAACCTACATCGCCCTAACTCATTGATTGTGTTCAAGGATATGACGTGTCCATTTCAGTGAGCGTATAAAAAGCAGGCGTAAAATTATAGCAGCCAGCATCTTTGACCTGACCGGAAAATGTAGAGTAACGGTTTTTTTGTCTATTAAGTATAGCTAATGTATGTGAGAAATGAAATTAACTAACGTATAAACAATGTAAGATATATAATGTCGATTGTTAAAAATACATCGACGAGCGCCTTACATTAATTTCGGCGAATTTCATTATGTGATTAGACAGCGATGTTTATTAATGAATATTGTGTTACTCGACGAAAATTGGACGAGTATAAAATAATGAAATACTAATTGGTTTCAAAGCGTATAGTTCGGAATTATAGATCGAGTATAAGTTAGTTTGGATTAGAGCGAGGTGGTAGGGGTCGCGGCACCATGAAATTCAACAGGATTGTTTTACGTGGAACTGAGAGTATCGGCTATTGATTGCACCCTCCGCTCCGCCCGCCACTCGGCGCAGCTCAGTATATCATCGTGACACTACTAGTATATATAAATTATTATAAAATTTGTTACGTCGTATTATAAAAATTGTTACGTCGATTAGAGGTGTGCAACACTTTATGGTCATTATGGGATATGACCAGTTTGTATGGGTATATGACTCTTGTACGAACTCTGCATTTACTAACCACTAAAACGCATCATCGCTCTTCACATTTACTTTTGGGTTTTGGCTTGGCTTATGTATTTCAAACTTATTTCCGTTTTTTTTTGTTACGTGTATTTTCGGTGATCGTCAGTCTATTACAGAAATGTATGTGGAAATTGGTGGAATACATTTTTCATGTTCTTTTAACGACCTTTTAAAGTATTATTGAGTTTGAAAATCTCTCAAACAAAAGAAGATATCTAGGCCATAAAATCAAATCGATTTGAAATGTAAAGTTATATGTTGAAAAAAATTTAAATTATTTGGAATGTCGGTAGAAAATAAAAAAAAAACAAATTATTTTTGAAATAGCTCCTTGGTGACAAGGTATACGATATATGAATTGATATGCTTTAAACTACATATTTATATTTGAAAACAAAGCGATAATATCATATTTAGTACTTTGCATAATATAGCTATACTGCCATTAATAGTAAAATATAGTGTTTTTGAAATGAACTAATTGACAAAATGTCCCATTTGTTTATAAAATACCTAACAACAAGAATGTTAATTAAAGGCTTCGTTAACAATTTATTTAAAAAAATTGCCAAAAATATTATATTGACGCTTACGTAAAGAAATTTGAGGAACATGTAATTGGAGTGTTAATTACCAAACAATATGAAGAATGGTAAAAGAATTTGATGCCGTCTAAAACGCGCAGTCATATTACATTTTATTATTTTAATAATCGCCCGCTACTAACAAACTTTGATAAAAGGTTTTCATATCTAAATTGTCTGCAATCGCAAACTTACTAAGATTCAAATCTGTTCTATATGACGAAATTGGTTTAGTTTTTCTAGATTATCAAGAAATCAAATCAATCCTTTCACTTAATACAACGTCAGCATAGAAACACGAGCGTGTCCACCATAAATAATAAGTACACTATGCATTTTTTAGTATCGAATGCAGCACTGAACATCAGACAATCGATAAAGGAACACCCCATTGCAACGTTGATATTAACGTTGATATTCGATATTTGAATTTTTTACTATAACCATTAGAGTTGACTTACAAATGGTGCACATTAAAATGAATCCATGTATTTCTAATATGCTCAAATATATTAAAACATATTTTTTTTAAAATATATTAAAACTTAGTTTATATCAGATAATATTCTAATTAATATGAAATAAAATTGCTGACATGTGATAATTTTAAATGCCTTTTTCAAGGCCTGTAAGATCTGTTATATTTTTTTATGTTGCCCGAGATACTTCCAATGTCACTCGTCCATAAAAATAAACGCATAGTTACAACATAAATCTGTCGCATGGGAATATATGTATGTGAACATATGTGATATGTGAACACAAATGGTTTCGCGAACGTTCTCGAAGGCCTGCATTTTTACACCATACATACAATGTTGTGAAATTATGTAATCAAAATCATCACATATAGGCACTGCAAATAGTACTTGTTGCTGATATGTCCACCAAAATAATAATACTCTTTAACTTGGCAACTACGGGACACAATGGCGCGGTTAAAGGAACGTACTAACAATTGTATAATTCCTCGCTGCACAAACATTAAGTTCTACGAAGTTAAATGTGTTACAATTCAGAATAGGACTATTAATTGAGCGTACTCTGCTCTAAATAACTTGGATCGACACTTGGAAGACTTAAATTAAATTCGTGACGCATGACTGACTCACAGAGTCCTAATGGATTGGGAAATAGACGATACTGGTGTTGCCGGATATAGGACAGTCAAGAAAGAAGACGTTTTTGTCTTATTGATTCTTGTCTTGGCATGTCTGTCAAACTTATTATTTAAAACGCTGTTTTATTATTTGTGTATGTTGGCAATTATTAGTTCTAAAAATATATTTATTTCTGTTTTTTTTATTTTTATTTTTACCTATACCTAAATATGATTTTTTGTATTTGTTTATTTTGTCATACATAAAAAACATTTATTGCTGTTTCTTTTACATAGCTGCTATTATGTACAATTTAGTATTGTAATATTTCATCCAGTATTTAACCCTTTTGATATTGTTTGTGAAGACTGAAGAAATATACATTACTGGAACGATTAAGAAATACAGAGTCGTGGATGAAATCGTGCAATATTTCCAGATCATCAAATATTTTATTACAACTATGATTTATCTTTGTTTTTTATGTTTTAAATTTTGATTGGTCTTAATCGTTTTTTTTATCTAAGGCTTTATTATATTTTCCAATCGTTCGGAAAGAAAAATAAAATTTTGTATAAGTACAGATTTCACGTGGGGACTTGCCGTCTTAATGTAGAGCTGAATGTGATATATTTCAAACGCGATGAACTAAAATGTAAAATACGGTACCGTGCCTTTGATTTGTTTGTTATGTTGAATTTGAACAAAACGTTTTTTGTTTTTTTTTTGTTAACAGGAATATATACAGTAGTACAGAACTCACAATTTATATTTTACATACAACACTTAAATTAATTTTGTGAAAATGAACTCTTATAAGAATCCAATCGAAGTGGTGGTATATTCAAAATAGCGGTGATTCAAAATTGTACAAATACATTTACATCGCGATTAAATATAAGGCACCTAAACAGGAGAACAGTTTCTTATTGAAGTCTCTACCCACCGTTCGAACTTGTCGCAATCGGGCTTCCTTTTGTTATTTATTTTATATACTTTTGACCTTTCGATCGTTTGTTATCAAAGCACCGAACTCGCTTTATAAAGAACATCATTTTATTACGCTTAATATTTGACTATTAAGTATTATATTATGTTTCACTTTTAACAGTATTATAATATTTTATACGAACAAATTGCTTAGTAACTAAAAGCTTGTTTATTGTCCACATAAATAATTACCATTGTATGGAATATTAGTATACATATCAGAGCGTTCTTCGGTGTAATGCTTGTGGTCATTTTCATATACACACGCAAATAATCGTACAGGATTTTAAGAACAGTATGCAATAATTTCGATATTTAAATTAATATTATATAATCACGTATCTGTAACTGGCATGACTTTACATTAGGTAGTTATATAAATTCATTTTAAAAATTCACATTGAATGGTGAAACATAATTATGCTTCAACTGGTGTAATGGCAAAATGTAGAAATGTACTACGTTGATAAAGTTCACAGTGTAACTTAACGTTGATATAGGAGGGACAAACCCTGGTCCATTTTTCACGATCTGCTCATGAATATAAAACATGGTGTATTAATCAGAGCATGCATAGCCTGGGGTGTTATTTGAATTTAAATAAATCCTGAAACTGACGTCATGTTCCAATATATTCACCGTGGCCAGCCAGACATTTGAATATCATTGAATTTTGATGAGTTCAACAGTGGCCTGACGATTGTACCTACCAGTTTCACGAGATGATAAGACTTATTATTTTTTAGAACACATTTTTAGTTTCATACCTCTCAAATTTAAAAAAGTACGCGATCGGTATTAGTAAAACATTAAAGGTATACCGTTTCAACAGGTTTGCTTTTTAAATATTGACTTGCTGGTTTTGAATATTAAATGCTCAGCAATATTCTGCAATCATTTCTATCCCATCCCATAAAAACATTTATCTTAGTTTAAAAATAATAATTTATTAGGACTAAGGAATCAAGTTGTTTCTAAGAGACTGATAATTTTTTTTTACAAAAATATAATCATATTGTAATTTTTTAAATATCTATTTAAAAAAAAACAGAGATTAATAACTATGTGTATCTATTACTAAGTACAGGACTTCGTCCGTCAAAATATTTTATAAAATTGAAGTTTCCGATTCAAGTTTTATTTTTCAAAAACTGCAACAAAAACATCTATAGGATTTGTTGATTTTATTACCAAATGGTATGAACTTTCCGTGTTCATAAAATTTCAATTGAACAAATAAAATGTATGAAAATACATATTTACATTGCACAGAAAATGAAGGTTGCGTAAACGAAATCACTTCTCTATGGTTAAGGTTTCTTTTTGTTTAACTAACTTGACTGTACTTCACGTACAACTGTGGCTTCTTGTTGCTCAAAGTAAGATCAGAAATAAATTAAATAAATAAACGTTTTCGCCGTTGCTCCATTACAAACAAAAGAAAACAAGCTGATTAGAAAATGCTACCTACCTACCTACGCTTTGATACATGAAACGCCTCAAGTAATTAAACAAACACTTGATATAGATAATACATATTGTGCTAACACATGAACGACCCGGTTATCAATCGATGATACAAAGAGGTGACATTTGCGATAACCTATATCCCAAATTAACATGGTATAAGTGAGAAATCGAACGTGTCTAGAACATTCTATATTTAAACGACAACCAAAATTTTTATCGACAGCAAGTGTAGTTTCGCTTAACATTTGTCATTGCTATGTGTATAAATTGCAGACCACCATTTGCGCTATAGGTTTCTATACATGTGATCTTATACGGATTATGTTACTACAATAATAATATTCCCCTCTCGAAAACAAGACCTTTGAAATTACCCGCAGATATAGTAAATATAATTTTCACTGAATTGTTACATTAATGAAGAGAGAAAATGAAAATAACAACAGGATTTGCGCCGTAGAAATTAAGGGCGATGTGCGTCCTCGAGTTTACGGGTGAATTGTTTGTGAGGTCATGTTGAATATTGTTGCGCAAATAAGGAATCTCTGTTCCTGCAATAACAATACGAACAAAATTTTTGCGAAAGTTTGAGAAATGACCTTATTTGTACGGGTTCTTTTTTATATTGTTGTCAAGTTGAAAATAAAATAGAATTGCCTTTGTAACATCTATAGGGCTACATCGTAGCGTGTATTTGTTATATTGAACAAAAATTCAGACTAAAGGTATCATAGCTATTATAAGTGAAAATCTTTGGAAGCATTTCAGCGAATAAAAAGAGTTTTGATTAAATGGGAATTATATGAAAGATTTGAATCGACAGCTGTTTACTTCGTTTTATAGTATGAACTGTATCAAGATTAGGTATGTTTTATTATAAATTATTCATTACCTACTTTGCTATGTTGTTCGTATTTTTATTATACTAGATTTAAATGTTACCTGATCTCTACCTAACAAATATGCATATGGTAGACGATCCATTGATTGCATATAACATCATTATTATAGAAATGCAGTAGAGACCCCGAAGACATTTTAATTTGAATATAATATTGGAAAATATTTGATACCCGACATGTATTTACACTTTGTATTGCGTCTTTCCTATGATGTCACTCGCGTATGACGTACTTTCTGCGTTCAATAATGTATCGCTCTTGAAGCGTGAACGGTGAGTTCTTGACTGTCGGATTTGTTTTTTCTCGTGCTTTATCACAGTTTTATTAACTCTACATTACATATTTCGCTATGTTTTTTCTGACCATCGGAAGCGCGTTTTCTCTTTTTTTTTAAATGTTTTCAATGACGTCAGTGCACATCTGTTCTGGTCTGTCAACCCGTACTGAGGCAGCGCGATAGACTATATCCTTAACCCTCATTCGGAGAGAAGATTCGTTTACAACAGTGGAAAGATAAGAGCTAATAATGAATATGTAGTTATAGTAAATAGGCATCATGACAATGTCAAAAATCTCCAAATTAAGATTTCGTCTTACGTAATAGCATTTACAAAAACTTAGTTATTTTTAAATGATGAGCACAATCAATAATATTTTTGATAAAATAAAACCTATATAGACTCCCTCGTTGATTATTTTGGTTGCAAGTACGAATACGATCTGAAGGTCCTGAGTTCGATTTCTAGTCGGGCACAATTAAATTTTTTTAATTTAGATTTTCTAGTAGAGGCTCGGAGTCTGGATACGTGCCCGGTTTATGGCAATAGGCTCACCACCTGTAATATCATAGTGGGACGTAAACGTAACTGGTGAAACGTGGGAGTGTTCTACATTCCTCTGCCTACCTCTTCGGGGATTACAGGCGTGATTTTACGTATAAATACTGTAATCCGCCATGACAGACCATCGAATGAACACCAATTAGGCGTGTGACGTCACGTGTAAAAGTCGATGTTTTCGGTTGAGGTCAGAGAATTGCTCTGTTTATATCAATTAATTAGTACTTGAGTCTCTTTTTTCGCCATGGAACCCGAGTTTAGCAAGGAAAATAGCCTATTTCAATTTGCTTAGAATGGATTCAAATGATACTCATGTATCATCGTCTGATAACTGGAAAGGAAAAAACAAAACAAATAGAGATTAACTACAATCAAAACACATCTAACGTAACATATTAATTCTACGTATTTATAAGATTCATAAGATTAGAATATATGATTTGAAATCTTACATTAAAGTGATCTTCGCAGAAAAACATTGTAGAATTGAGACTTATATCTGATGGATCACGCCATTCAACACTAAGGCACCTATTTCGTACTTTTTTATGAGGAATATAAAGAAATAGCTTGCTAAGTATATTTAAAGATGTGTTTTCACACTGCGGAACTAAACACAATTAATATACCTTTGAATTCATTATTTGAGATTAAAATTAACAAGTGAATAAATGTTACTGTTACATTACAATTGACATATAGTTTACGCAGACGTAACATCGGTAAGCGCTTAAGCGCAAATTTTAAAATTCAAATTTAGAAAACAATATTCATATATTAAACCTTTATTTTTTATAAAAATAACCATTTCCAAATATTATAGAACAGTTTTTCTGAATCCGTCATCCAGCCGATAAGAGTTACATACGTTGGGTATATTACTGTTATTTATTAAGTTTCTTGACTTGACCAAAACCGTCTCAAGCTTATCGTATCCACGTTTTTCATTGTTGATGTACACTCGCAGAAGGTTAAGCTCATGTCTCGCTGTGCATATTATACTCGTTTGTGATTTCATAAAGGGTAGTCCACTCAATTGAATAATTATGCGTTCTTACCTATAAACCTTTATGTATAATTCAAATTCATGAAGTAGAATAAATGCGTATAGATGTATTTTAATGGATTAAAGTCGAAACGTTAGATTAATTTCACAAGATCTGGATATTCGTGTGGATTGTTGACCCTTAATTATAAATTTTACATTCGAATGAGGTAGTTACCATATACATGATAATTGAAGTATTACAATTGTATTTCTTTTCGAACCGCACAGTGAATATATTTGGAATTAGAATCACTTTTATGTTCAATTCATTCATCGTAGAGGCAATCTGTATATTTAAATGTTTCAAAGGTATGTAATCATTAGAGTTACTACGTGCAACGTACCGTTCGCCAACGATACTTTTGCAAGGTGGTTCTCAATTTAAATATGTATGTGCAGTGCGGCACACAATGTTATATGCTTGTTATAATCCACCAATTAATATAACTTGCAGTTGCAGGTGAAGGTTCGCACGAGCGAAGATCATCGAGTCGTCATCACACAAGTGAAAGCGGCACCAAACGAAAGGACAAAGACAAGGAGAAGTCCAGATCTAAATCGAAATCGAAGTCAAAATCTAAGTCTAAATCCAAGTCAAAGTCCAAATCGAGGTCCAAGTCTAAGTCCAAGTCTAAGAGCAAGTCTAAGAGCAAGTCGAAGAAGCGAGACAAAAAGGAGAAAGGTTGTATTACGATGATGGTCGGAGTAATATTTGTTATTCGATGTTCCTTATTTCTTGGTAGTATTGCATAAATGTTCCCATCTCAATGTTTGAGTAAATGCTAAAAAGGGCTTGGGTTGAAAAGTTCGCCATTAACAATATTCCCGGTGATCAGTTTGGTTAGATGAATTCAGTACTAAACGGTGTAGATTTCATGTTTTATGATGATATAAATTTTTCCTTCGATTTCTATCCTCAACTTAGAGCTGGACACTTACGGTCACCTAATTAGGCGTGGCACCTCACTGTTCCACCATTATATATGGATGATCTCAATAAAAGTGACTATTCCATTTTACTATAATAAATACCGATAGAACTCACGTGCCGCAGTCAACTAGGATGGCAAAAAGTAGCGATTTGACTGTTGAAACTGGCTACCTCGACAGACTTGTGCGAAAGGGATGTGAGTTCACTCCGTGGGGAAGAGTATCGCGAAGCCACGGTATACTATAACATAATTATCAAGTTATCAACGTGACATGCGACGTATCCCACGGCACGATGTGATGCGTTACGAAGCGCTTGTGAATCCAGCTCACCGGAGTCACGCCAAAGTTGAGTTGAGATTTAACGTGAGTGTCAAATTTTGGCTATACGTCACGCTATTCGTAGTACACAGTAGCATAGTGAGAATTAGCGTAGAACACGTTAGTGATCGTGAGTGCCCAGCTTAATAAAGCGTCAAAACGCAGTTTCTATTTAAATATCAGTATAGTCCGACAAGGCTGTTTACCAGACGTAATGCTTCGTTTTATAACATCTACAATCATTTATACATTCTCATTTTTATCTACTTTATATAAATAAAAAAATTGGCGAGTAGCTGCGTATTACGGTGCCGGTTATATAAAAGAAAGTTAATATCTGATGTCGTCCTATATTATATAGGTTTGTGTTAGGTAACGTTTGAACCGTGTTAGCGAATTATGATATTGTCGTAAATGTCTAATATAAAAACATATCAGAAAAATGCTGTAATGTTGCCTAGAAATCAGTAACTGGGCTTATCGATATTTTACCTCAATTCTGTAACCATTTCTTGCTTGTGCAAAAATAATAATGACAGTTATTGATAATATGGAATTGGTTCCTCATTGTATTTTGGTCATTTTATTATTCCGTTGCACAATATCACTTAACAACTCCTTCTATGTTATAATATTTTTGATTTTGTTACTGTAACATGAATATCGACGTAACGTATGGCTCAAACGTTATCGAAGGCAAAATAATAAGACAAACGACTCAAAACTTTTGATTGTAACCATTGTAATATAGGTACGTGATATGCTAAAGTCAATTTCAAAGGACAACAAATAGTACCTACATAATATTAAAATAGTGCCTGCTATTGTCGTTTCTGTACAGCTGATAATGAGTACATACCGACAATAAGTTGCATTTGATCTTCTCGTAACCTTTTGGAACATGTTCATGGTATTGATAAACAAAACCTAAGTTAAATTTATTACAATAATGAACCCGCTTAAATTCTTTTATATATGTATATTTCTTTATAAATGATTTTTTATTCAAAAAATGCCTCATAGTATGATTAGATTTGGCCGTTTTTGTAAGTGTAAAAACCCATATAAAAGTTGTCGATCGCCGACGTACGAAGTGATTGCGAAATCATTATGTATCTTACTCGCGTGACAAGAGCGTCATTCGTACTGTCTCGAACGTTCAACGACTTTATTTAGACAGTAAGCTCCTTCCTCGCTTTAGATAGAAAAGCGAAGCCGTCAAATATTTTGGCAAGTAGAAGGGAGCTAGGAGGTATGAGCGTAGAGTATAAATTTAATAATGTAATGATTGTTTGGCAACACAAAAAAATGTTATGATCGTTTTTGGGATTGGTATCTATACGTTTAGATCTAACAGTTTTCTTAATGATTTTGAATTATTTAATGCCACTGCTCCATCATATTAACTTACACACCATTACTTAAATGAGAGCGTATAATCTTTTGTATCTGTGGAAATTTCTTTGACAGCCATGTCAGATTATGACTAAAGGTTAAATATGGAGGTGTAGCCAATTAAAAGTCAATTGCTTGCCACCAGTTAATTTTTGATTTCGTCTATAATCATTTTTTTTTATTTCATAATAAAAAAATATGCCTTCTCACACATGTACTGGCGTACATATAACAAACGTTTATTTCGGCTTAATAATGAAATACATGAAATTATTATAACAGATTATAATATTGATGCGTTGAAAAAATAACCCAAGCCATTTTTGATCATTATTCTTTGACGATGTCGCTTTTTCTGTTAAAATATAAAAAATAAATCAAATCTTATCTCTGTTCTAGCCGCACTTTACAGGTCAGGTGTAAATATATATTTCTATTTTGATAGTTCTGCCTGGCCTATTCTAATCTACTATTTAAATGCTTGTTTTTTTACGCTGGCAGCACAGTAGTTTACTTGGTAGAATTTTGTTCGTTGTGAATGGCATTGGTTACATAGTGTAGCCGCAACTAATTTATTTATTTATTGGTTGCTACGTAAAGATTTGTGACTTACAGTGTCCGTTTTTTAATAGATCATCCCAGCGACTTTGGAGGTTATTGTTTGTCTTTGTTTATTGCTTCTCCAAACCGTTAATCTTATAAAAGAACGTGTTGGGGCGTGTTGCTGAAATTGTCGTTATGGCCGCTTATTAACGTCAACTTCGTGGTGGTGGTTAAACGGACTATAATAACGAGTTTGATGCCTTTCGTCACATTAAAAGCACCAGCACTGCTACCATCAACAGTGTTCGGCGACGTGAGATGCAAAGGAGAGCGCTCTCGCACAATAAAGGGGAGTCAAGTGTTGCTTCTTGTTACATTCAAGTTCGTATACATCGTATAATGCACGCTGCATTGCATCCCACTCGGTACTCACAGACTCTTCGCCCACTACGTGCAACCCGCTCATGTCACTGACTGTGACTAAAACAATAATGTATTCAGCAACAACTAATAATACCTAGTTGACAGTAACACCAATCATTACAGTACCTACTCTCTACTATAGATTACGTTAAATTTATTTTAAACACCACCTACTAACTGAAGGTATTTGATATGTGCATCCTCATTAAACTAATTAACATCCCAACCACTTATTATATAGCATTCTTATCTCATAGCATTGAGACATAAATTTGTTTTTATCAAAGTAGCTGTCACATAACATTCATACAAATCATGAAAACGATTAGTTGAAATTAGATTTATTGTAGTTAAACTGTTGTGTTAGGGGCTATAGATGTTTGTACTTTGTGTTGTGTAAATATTACACAACATAACAAAAATGTAATGTATGTTGTGGCCTTGTGTGAACCTCAAATTATTATTTACATTCCACTTTAATCTTCTGCTTGTGTCTTGCATGGATTATATTTTTTTTAAATTTAGAGTGAGATAATTGACAGTTGGATAAAGGTAATATTCAATCATTCAGTTATCTATTACTGTTTTTAACATTATTATGTAATGTTAAGTTTTTTCAGACAGGATTTTGTAGAAATTGAATGTTATCAATAGTCAGAAATTTTATTCAAATATTGTGCTAATTTGATATGAAATTCTGAATTATAATTAATATTAATTGAACTCTCTAGAATATTCTTATAAATATTTAAAAAGATATCTTATTTCTTTAAAATATGGTATATACAATTGCTCTGCAGATAATAATACCAGGGCCTCTAATAAAGGTTCAAGGGATGACAGCAGCAAGAAAAGTGGAAATGCAAGCACTCATGGTGAAAGCCATAAAAGGAACATTATGGAAAGCCTAGCACAGGCTGAACATTACGACGGGAAAGAAGCTTCTACGGAAAAAAGCCACTCTTCGGATAACCGGGATGGTGAGACCTTTATTTATTTGACATTATAAAACAATTATATATTTAAGTACATATTTTACGTATATTTGTAGTTTATCAGTTGTCAGGTCATTACACAAGTTTTTTTCATACATTTTCTGGAATCAGATCAGTTGAATTTCAGCCTTTTATATTTGTGGTTATACACCAGACATATTTATGTATTAAATCTAGACTTGCTCTGTTGGCACTTTCAATTATAATGTAACATACATTTGTATTCTGAATGAAATGTCTATTTGCTAAGTGTCTCACACAGGCAAAGCAATATTTTATCTTAATACAGATAAATAAAGTAAGTACTGGTTGAATTACATTTCTGCAATATCAATACTGTGTGTGTTAAATTGTGTATAACACATTCATGTAGTGTAATAATATTTTTTATGTAAATTAAATAAAATATTTAAATTGCATAATATATTTTAAAAAATGTCTATTTAGACTTTCCCAGCATTTTTAATGAAAATGTATAATTATACATTTATATGTAAATACATAAAGTTATTATAGGTAGCAAAAGATGTAGTAGATATTTAATTTTAGCTTTTTTAAACATATACGCCATGTATTAAATGTTCTATTTACTAATTTTTTGATGACCCTAATGGTGTTCTAATTGATAACAGAGGGATCCCAGTTGAGCAGTGGAGTAGTATCGTCTACACAAGATGATAATATAAGCTCTGGGAATAAACGCTCGTATGCAGAAGAAAATCGTGAAGCTGATCCCACCGAAGATGATGTATCTAAGAAAAAGAAGAGAAAAGACCATGAAGAGAAGGAGCTGATGGCAAAACCTGCTACTATTCCACAACGCAGTACTGGCCGGTGAGAATATTTTATCATTAAGACTTCTTTATTGATTATACAGATAATTAAAATAAAGTCAATGTAAATTACTAAGTACAAACTGAAATGAATTGATACACCCACTTTCATATGCAAAAGGGAAATTCTGTTACAGAATTATTGTGTGCATTTCTTTACGTAAATAATAATTGTTTTGTAGAGTTTTGACTGGATGTAAACCACCGGGTCCAGCAAGCAAGACAGGTGCGACCCCCTTGGGCAAAGGAGGGTCTTCACAAAGTGTGGGTAAGGGTAGTGCAGGCTCAGGGGGGAAGGGCTCACAGTCGCAGGGCAAAGGAGTAGGAAATAAGTCATCTCAAGGTCATCAGGTAAGGCAATTATATTGGTTTTACTTGATTATTCATGAATATGATTATGATTTTTAAAGTCAACTTTATTCATTATATTCTTAATGCAAATCACTACAATAATATTGCATTTATTACATTTTATATTATAAAAATGTGCTCTCTTCTTGTATGTAAGGAATTTACTTATGAACAGAAGTTACCAATAGTGAAAAGAAAAAAGAAAATTGATATTCTTCATTACAGGAAAGTTTTTATTTGTTTAGAGTCTCTCATGTTTTGCAATAGAGTTTAAAATTAAAACAGCATCTTTTTTGGCTTTAATATTTCACATTTCCATATCTTATGTACTAGAAATCTGGAGGTTCAAAAGGTTCAGCACAGTCAGGTAAACAGGATAGCAAAATTCCGGCCGCGAGCCCTAAGCCAAATCAAGGGAAGGACGCCGGGGATGCAGACGCCGATGATCAAAAGAGCCATGAGGCAGCTCCTAAAGTACCACCTCTCAAAATCGTAATACCAGGAGGAGCCGGTGGTTCTAGTGGCCGTAATGAACAGGAAGGCGAGGGTAATCATTGGATATTTTTAGATTAGAACGCTAGGGAGATGCAGTTACAAGAGAAGGTCACAATTACTACTTCATTTTATAATACTGCCAAGGAGTAAGAAGAGCTTTAAGTGTGATAGCCTAGAAGCACCTTGTGTTGGACATGTTAACTCTACTATCATTATACCACAATGACAATTAAAAAATAATTGCAATTCTAGAATTCAACTTGCAATGACATATTTTGTTGTTATACTTCTTTTACTTTGTTGAATGTCTATTATTTATGAGGAATATGAGTTATTAAATGAAGTATACACATGAAGTGACTATATCCAATTCAATAAGTAGCATTTACAGTTCATGTGACCTAAAATATATTTAATACTGGAGTAATTCACAATTACATTGGTTGACAATGTAATGTCATGAACTATATTCTTGAAATTATTAATTATTAACATGGTGTAATGTATATAATGCAAAAATTTTAGTGAAAAATAAATAGTACTCATTTTAATAAAGTTAAGATCAATTATATACATTCTGTTATGTTTGCTTTAAGAATATCAAATATCCCTGTTTTAAAGGAGTGTAACAAACTGTATTTAAGATCCTACATCTTTTTGACTTTTGACATGCCAACACCTGGTGCTGCTGTTGTCGTAGTTTAGTTTCTCTTACTGCTTATGTTTCGCGAATTTTACATTAGTGCATGTCTATTGTTGTCAATATTTCTTTAATTTGCTTTCCGTGTATTCGTTGTGTATATCTATGTGTTTAGTTGTTAGATCCTGTGGTAACACAATATTCTTGTAGGTGGCAGTCAGAGGGGCAGCGGCAAGGGCCGTGGTGGCTCGTCTACACTTCCATATGTTATCCCCTGTACAAGCACTGATACCGGACAGACATCAGACAGTTCTGATGGCATGGAAGATAAGAAATTGTCGGAGGGGGTGAAGGTAATCCACAACAAGCTTACTATATACAAGTATCAATCATCAATAAAATTAAAATGACTCCTTTGTTACATCATTCAAAGCTCTTATTTACTTTATGGGTTGATAGCCAATCATTAATTAGGGTTATTAGAGTAACGCCAATTATAGCTACAGTTTAAGTTCTGTGTTTTTTAAAAATATATCTTGAATGGTACTTTTACACAACTTCACACATATAAGACTTATTTATCTTCAAAAGAACTGCATGTATTTATTGAATAGGTAAATGCTTGATCTGCTGCAGTTTTACTATCGCTATTCTAATTTCAAAGTAACTTATTAATAAACTGTTTTCAATCAACCTTAATGTGTACATTGGTAATTTTTTAAATTTAAAACAGCCTGGCCAGAGGGTGCTCCGCTCGCACAGGGCAAATGATTTGGATAAAGACAAGGAGAGGACTTCTCCACAATCTGGACATAATCAAGCATTGAATTCAATGAAAAGTCCATCAACATCTGTAAGTTTTACAGAGTATTTAGATAGCTATTTATTATGAAGTTTAAATATAACAATAATAGTGTTTATTGACTATAACATGTGTTATATAATATATTGTAATTGTAATTATTATTAATTCATATTTATTAAGAGTTCCTTTATGTAATGGCCGTTATTTTAAACGACATATATTTTAGGGTCACGACCATGAGCATGCGACATCAACTTCGGGAAAATCGGAGTCCGGTAAAATGTTTTTTAATTTAATGCACAGGATTTTATTTCAAAAGTTTTATATTTAAAACAGTATCATTTGTAATTACAAATTAGATTACCAATACTGGATTAGCTTAC
>DWDU01000563.1:0-18214 GCA_018245575.1 Jemadia suekentonmiller | reverse complement strand
AACACGACCAACGAGGCAGTCAAACTACGAAATGTATATTTTATACATAGTACTATTTTACATCCAAACAAAGAACATACTTGTGCTCATCACACTATTGTTTGTTGTGGATGGAATCGAACCCACAACCCGCGGCTCAACTGTCCGGTTCAGTGACCACTACACTAACGGGCCAGTCGAAAACTGGAGTTCTGATATATTTATAATAATATTAAAAATGCTAATAGGACTAAGAACAGTTTACGTTCTTCTAGTAAAAAAAGTACATTAGTATAAACAATAAAAGTAATACGTAAACGAAAAATCACGCCTGAAATCTCCAAAGAGGCAGACAGAGTAGTGTTGTGCACTCCCATTGTACACCAGTTACGTTTATTACGTTTAATTATTGTACGTTGAAATATTTAGGACGCGCCAGCAAACCCTAACGCGGTTTGTTCTACAGAGTACCGGGTAGAAATCAAACCGACAGCCGCCGGCACAACGGTTATGTTCAGTGACCACTGAACTAACTACCTGTACACAAACAGAGCAAGGGCGGATAAACTTTTACTGGGCACGCGTATTCCATCTCAGGACACATCTGCGCGCACCTTCGGGCGAGATTGCGGTTGAACGCTAGCCTATTATATAATAATGAAATGTATATATGTATTTACTTTATTCTTATGTACCTACAAAACAGACATATATATGTGAATATCATAACTATATTGATAAATATTATTGTCGCTTTCCTGTGCCGTGTGCGCCCTGTAATGGCGGCGGAGGAAAAAGCCGAAGGAAAAAACCCCGGACAGTTTCTGACTAAAGCGGTAATTGACTCCTCTGGACTGATATCATTAAATCTTTTACACTTAGATAATATTTTTTGTATTATTGAAACATTGGACAGAAAGAAAGAAAGAAATGAAAAACGTAACTTCACGACTGTAAGTGACACAGAGGAGTGCAGTACGCTCCCACGTTTCACCAGCTACGTTTACGTCCCACGATGGAATAGGTGGTGAGCCTATTGATATGCACTGGGCACAAATCTAGACTTCGAGCCACTATTAGAAAATCTAAATTAGAAAAATTCAATAGTGCCCTACCGGGGAATCGAACCCAGGACCTCTTGATCGGCAGTCGCGCTTGCAACCAACACGCCAACGAGGCAGTAAATTTTTTAATTTACCTAATTCATCATTTAGATCAATAGCAAATTAATAATGATCCGATGTTCATTTTGAAATAATAAAAAGTAATGGAACGATTCAACAATGTATAATTATCGCAAATAAACCATTTAAATTGACACTATAACAATTAACTGTATATCAATGGACTTGCGATTGAGTGAGTCGTATTCATTTATGAAAATTGGACCATAAATCAATATATTTTCATTGTTCTAATGATGAAGTTAATTTTTTATAGATTGTTTTATTTTAATTTTTGATTTTTTATATTCAAATGTTTATCGTACTTTTAACTGATATAATAATGAATAATAATTGTTCTAATTAAATTAACTGGATCCGAACAACTAATTTATTGTTACAATTGTTACTTGTAACGAAACAATATTAATTCATTCTTTTTATTGTTATTATCTGATGGCGCCTAGTTTTGACAATGGTTTCGTTTTAATTGAAAATTATTTAGTGATTAATGATTTTTGGCGTCTTTGTATGAACATTATTTCTTTGTTTCCTAAAAGGAAATTAAATCGTGTCGTCTGATATTTATTTAAGTTCACATTTTTTAACAATTGGTATAGACATAGCGTGGGCTTGTTAGGCATAAAAAACTATTACACGTATGAATAAAGTACATCGAGTTATAAAAAAAGAGGAAGATATCCATATACATATGAGTATATATACTTTTTGCATCTGGTCCTTGCTAGAGGACAAAGGTCTGGGTTCCCTTGTTCACTGACACGATTTTCAATTACGTACTGGTTAACAATGTTTAAATATGCTTATGATTAGAAATATGGTATGTTTCCTCGACAATTGTGGGAAATAATAACTGGGACTGCGAAATGATTTTTCAAGTGTTATAACAATAAAACGCTATATCAAGCAATGACTTTGTCCCATTGTCTTTATTAGCGCGATGGTCCTTTTCAATTAATGCGAGTATGACCTTAGTCTTTGTGATTAAAGAAAAGTATAAAGCTGTCTGAAAATATGATATCATCAACTTCTCTGTGGCTTCGCTGTGTGACATGAGGGTCGTCTCCTAACACCGTAGTTTTATAGTGCATACACTGGCTAAATAGCAGGCCATATCACAAGTGGAATGGTAGAATAAGAATGTGATTTACGAAGTTAACCAATTGTGGATTGACAGACTTACGTAGTTCGGAGAACTTTAAATTGTATCGGTTTAGTTATGACATTTTTCTTCACCATCATGATGATATTTCAATCTTTAAAACTCCGTACAATCACATAAAGTCAGAGTCGCGTACCTGGATTGGATACCAAATAATCAAAATGTGATATTCAAATCTAAATGTTGAGATTATCGATCGGTGTTTATATTTGCCTATTCGTATGAAAAACATATAATTGGTCTGTATTTACATAATGTTCCGACGTGCTACCTTCACAAAGGTTTAAAGGGCAAGGTTTGGGTCAATAAAGATGTAATTTTGTCCGTTTTAATTACTGAAGTCCTTCCATTATTGCTTAATTACATCAATTATAAAAACTAATTTTTCTAACGACTTCTTGAGAGCTGCGAATGTAGGAGAAGCGTGTCAGATCTTGATGGCTAGAGATACGAGTATATGGCGCTCTGTGCACTGTGCCTAACTCGTAGGGAACTGCACGTGATAACATAATAATGACGAGGAAGGTCAGGGAGAATGACTGAAAAACATTTTAAAATATAATTGTAGGTTTGTAGGCGTGTTCTGTGCGTGTTCAAGAAGCTACAATGTTGTAACAAGACTCCATAGCTCATATATCAATCGTTATTGTTTTAATAGGTCTTAATTATTAATTTGCGAGGCCGGCGCCAACGAAGCAGTTCTAATTAAAATGACTGTCAGCCAGTCATCCGTTTTAATAATAACAGAGTATCAATAATATCTTCCCGCGTTAGTGCATGTTCCGACGTGCTACCTTCACAAAGGTTTAAAGGGCAAGGTTTGGGTCAATAACATGCATAACATAATATCATGCATAACATGCATAACATAATATCAATAACATGGGTGCATGTACCCTAAGTAGCATGTATTAGATATACAACAAGGGATGGCGCCACTGGTATTTCTGAATCCATACAATGGAAGTTTTTAATAACCTACACATACAGCTAATTTTGTGATCGATCGTAAATGGAAGGATCGTGAATGGTTAAGTCAAATTAGCGGTTGTGGGTTTTAATACCCACCGAAGACAAATACTTGTGCAATGTGCTCTAATATTTCTTGTGTCTGTTTAAATTTACCTCTGAACACAAGTCCTCAAGTGTTTATTCATTTAGTTCAATATAAAATATATTTCAAAGAAACAACTATTTCCGAGGCGTGGTATTGCATTTATTAGTTTGTTAATTGCGCTTTTTGTCACGATCCAGCGCATTATCCTTCATCTTGAATCACATTTGAAGTGCTCGAGTGAACACATACGCGCCTCTGACTCACGTTGGCCCATTGTTTTGGCGTTCACATGGCTTTTTCAGAGTTTGCCCATGAATTTTTGTAACAGGTGTCGCCCTACCTAGCCTTTGGAAGGCGCTGTTTCAGGCAGGTATAGTTAGCTTACTAGTTTTATCATTCAGTACAGCAGTCCTAGTTTCAAAAACTCTATACATTATTACGATTTAAATATCATTTCCCACAACAGTGAAGGAAAATATAGTACAAAAAACATGTAGGTATAGCTCAGAGTTGATTATTATAACGTATTACAATCAGATCAATATAATCTAAAAAATCGATATTTAAATTCAAATTGTTGTATTATTTACTAGCCGATGCCTGCGATTTCGTCTGCGTTGTTTATGATACTAACAATATAGGTATTACATATACAGAGAAGAAAATAAACAAACTTCTGAAAGCAAAAATATTATTTGTTTTAAAAAATTACTAAAAATTGCTGTTTTTTAAAAGTAGTTTTGTTAGAGTGGCGCTATGTTTCGTTACAGTGGCGATACGCGACATGGCCGGAGGTGCTGGCGACGCTGCTGGGCTCGCTGCTCGGCTGGCTGTGCTCGGGCGGGCTCATCGCTGCCGTGATGATATACGGCGAGGTGACGGCCTTGTTCGTCACCAGGCACACCGCTGAGCCGCCACCGGACAGCGTCGCCATCCTCAGCTTATTCGGCGGAGGGAGGACTTTGTGAGTTCCGAAACTGTATTATTAAAGCTGATCCGCGTGTAAAATCATTTATCACTCTTTTACTTATTCACTTGCCAACCCACCAATTCACAATGGATTGTTTTCGTACGGTGGGGGGATATTTCTGGAAATAGGTTGTCACGTTACTCGTAAGCACATTAAAACACATTAACTCTGTTTTTAATGCTCATAATATAACAACAATCGCCGGTCTTCGTGTCGGTCCATAAACATCTTACAGACTATTTAACCTATGGGCGTGTCTCTAACCAACGAGAGCTACATGGTGAAGTCAACTTATATAATGATAATGGTCACATCCCAGACGATTATTATTAATACATCACGACAGGTTCCTGATGGGGTAAATAGACACAGAGCGCCAAATATCTCGATCCTTAGATCTGACATGTCTCTTGTATATTCATTACTTTTATATACGTGCGTCGCTTTTGCTATTACAGATTAAGCGGTAACAAATCGGAGCACATGGACGCTCTAGTGGACGACTCCGTGGCCTTCGCGCTGGCCAGTGTAGCCATCATGACCTGCCAGCTGGTGACCGCAGCCGCTGCCGTCACTCTCGCGAACTGGGCCGCTGCCAAAATGGTCAGTATCTCCATCGTAAGGGCATAAAAAATTATGGTTTCCGGTTACGGCGTGGATAGGTGCAGACATTGTTCACTTGGTCCATTGATGTGTCCCTTCCAAATGTTCCATGACCTTGTGAAAGTTCATTGACTATTATTATATACTTTTCATTGTAATCGTATCGTTTACCTCTGTTTGTTGCTTTTATTTTGTTTGACTGGCCCGTTGGTGCAGTCGTTAGTGAACCTGACTGCTGCGCTGGGGGTCCTGGGTTTGATTCCTATACAGCATAAATATTTGTGCAATGAGCACAAATATTTGTTCTGTGTCTAAGTCTAAAAAAATATATCTATTTAAATAAATATTTCTATGTATATATGTAGTTTATCAGCAGTCTGGCTACCATACCACAAGCTCTCTTGACGCTTACTTTGGAAACAGATGGCTGTGTGTGGAGATGTCTCGGGATATTATTATTAAGATAATGTTATTCCTTTTATATCATCTGCTGATTTTAAATAGGTTCTTTCTTCTTCTCGTATTTCTTATCCTGTTCATGAACAACTGTACAAGTAAGGAATCAATATTGTGATCAGATATTCTTGTAGTTTTACATATAATTCTTCTAACCATTACCATTTCTTTCGCCGAGAATCAACCGAGCACAATTAAATCCATTCTTTGCTTTCAGATATCGAGGTTAAGATGGAGGCTGCTGAGATCTGTTGTGAGTCAAGAAACAGCCTTCTTCGACACCAACACCACAATGAACTTTGCATCAGTGCTGACAGAGTGAGAACCTTTTCCTGTTAAGCCAAGAAATAGACCATCTGAGACCATCTGATACTTAACTGTCCGTGTAACTGATGGTTGTCTATAAAGTGAACTAACATCAGGCAATCATGAACCTCTCTAAGAATGGATACGGATTCTACAATACTCTATAAACTCTTATTAATCTACCAGATCTTCTTCACTCGTTAGGAACACTTGTATTTTAATTGGATGATAATTTGACAGCACCGATTAAGTCGCAGGCATTTTAAGTTCAATACAAATGTTGATAACGGTCTCCGAGTAACGTTAGATAGATAATAAAGAAAGTGGTTACGTCTGAAGGTTTCTATACATTGTTTTTTCATAGAGACACAGAAAAACTTCGTCAAGGAGTCGGCGAGCACGTCGCGATGACTTCGTATCTGGGCGGCAGTGTGGTGCTCGCGTCCACCGTGGCTCTCATCCACGGCTGGCAGCTGACCCTCGCCGGCTTGGCGCTGGTGCCGTTAGCTTTGCTTGTGGCTGCCACTGTTGCTAAGGTATCTCGATTTAGATAGTAAACAGACATTGCTAGTATAATAAGACTTGGATTTCCAAACAGTGCTGAATGTGATCTTATATATCAGTTGTGACATTCTAGCAAATTTTGAGATTTCATTTCAGCTATTAGAATTTTTTTAGTAAATATTCTCAAGTACGGAAGAATTTACTTAATGAAGTCCAAAATACTAACACACGACCTGAGACTTCATGAATCAATCTGTCTGGATTATTTAAATGAACTATGCATTTTTATTTCTTGTCTGTACTGTGTTATGACTGCCTTGTCGGTCATGTTGGATGCAAGCGTGACTGTTAGTCAAGAGGTCCTGGGTTCAAATCAAGAGTCGGATACCATTGGATTTTTCTAACTTAGATTTTCTGGTAGTGACTCAAAATAGTGGCTTGATGAATAGCAATAGACTCACCACCTGTTCCATAGTGGGACGTAAACGTAACTGATGAAACGTGGGAGTGTACTATACTTCTCCGCCTACCTCTTTGAGAATCACAGGCGTGATGTTACGTTATTTCTTATCAACAATGCAATGGTCTTTGTAAATGAAATGGTTTTCAAATGTATTTGCAAAACTTTGACACGTGTTCAAGTGAGCAATTTTATTAATAACATCAGTAATGTTCAGCTAGCTATTGGCGTCTTCACTGACAATGCAACTACCACCGTTCTTCACTTCCAGTACCAAACAAAGTGCTCGTCGGAGGAAGTGGAGGCGTACGGTATCGCCGGCAGGGTGGTGGAGCAGGCGCTGGCCGCCATACGGACTGTCCGGGCGTACGCCGGCGAGAAGCAGGAGGTGGATAGGTGAGTCACTTCGGTAAGCGAATCCTGGAGGCGGTGCCACATGTGGAAACTCTCGGAAACAAATCTCCGGTAGTTAATTTACCCGAAACCTGACCTTATTCGTCGTGAATTCTTTGAAAATACATATTTAACGTCAGCAGGAGGCGATGATGACGACGATGATGACGGTAATTCGAAAGAATGTTTATTTTATTCCTTGCTCTATTCAGCTTGTATTCAGCTTGCACGGTCTGGGCAGGTTCCGCGGCGCGCTGCGGGCGGGCGCGGCGGCGGCGCGGCGGCGCAGCGCGTGGGCGGGCGGCGGCGCGGGCGCGGGCTGGCTGCTCACCTACAGCCTCAACGCCGTGGTGTTCGCGTACGGCGCCGCGCTCATCGTGCGCGACGCGCCGCTGCCGCACGACCAGCGCGTCTACCACCCCGGCGTCATGGTCACCGTCAGTGTCTTCAGCTGCCCGCACTTTGTCTACAGACTCTTGTCGGTGGAATGACAAAAGGATGATGTATAATAATTAATAATTTGTATAATTGCAGGTACTCTTCTGCACGTTTATGGCAGCACAGAACATTGCAATGTGCCACCCCCATCTGGAGATATTCTCGGCCGCGCGCGGCGCTGCCAAGTCTCTATTCCGTCTTCTGGAGAGGAAGTCGAAGATAGATGCTCTACTGAATGTCGGGAAAAAACCTGATGGTTTCAAAGGAAACATCGTGTTTGATAGTTTGTACTTCAACTATCCGTCTAGACCCGACGTAAAAGTAAGTTCACTTTTTTTTTAAATAATTTTGTTATGGTTTTTGGAAATGGATTTCAATTTCTTTGTTTCTGGCGACATCCTTTTTAATATAAGTACTCTAAATTTATACATCATCAGTATATAGGACCACAGCTAATCTTCCCAAAATCAATACACATATAGAATTTGTTTGGAATTTCAGGTGCTCCGAGGTCTAACTCTTCGAGTAAACGCTGGGGAGACCGTGGCCCTAGTAGGGGGCTCCGGTTGCGGCAAGTCCACGCTGCTCCAGCTGCTGCAGCGCGCGTACGAGCCCGACAGCGGCAGTATAACTGTTGACGGACATCGCTTGGAGAACTTGCACTTGCACCATTTCAGGAAGAGCATTGGTAATAATCATTACGCACTGACGAACTGGGTGATAAATGTAGAAGGAACACGTACGGTTTGCAACATTAAAGTTATTTGGCATTTGGTGTCCTCTGTTTATGACATAAGAGTCTTGGCGTGATTATATAATAGTGAGGTTAATAATAATTCTATATTAAACAGAATTTTGAAATAGAATAATAAAATGCTTTTGGAACGATTTTGTGTGCCCGTCGAGGGTAGGCAACTACGATGGAATGCATCCCAACGAAGCTATTTGCGTTTTAAGAATAATCTTAATAAAATTGTCAAGAAAAAGGTATTGGACTAACCTATTTTCCCTTCTTCTCTTAAGTAACTTTTACCTTCTCTATTTCCTAGGCGTGGTTGGCCAAGAACCGGTACTTTTCAGCGGAACGATTCGTGAGAATATTACGATAGGCATGGACAATGTTACGGAAGAAGACATGATAGCGGCTGCGAAGACTGCCCACGCACATCATTTTATCCAGAAATTGGTTAACGTAAGTTTCCTTTTTTTTGTAGTCATGGAAACGACTCAACGACAAACGAATCAACCGGTGTATTATGGGCTCTGTTAACTCTTAACATCGTTCTCTCAAACGCGTCTTTTTTCCGGTTCTGTCGGTATATTTTACAAGTTTCAGAACATGGACACCTATGGCTACCATCAGGTAGCGCTCTTGCATGAGGTCGTCGGCTCTGGTGGCAGTCATCTTCAAGATGCCATTGCCTTTTACATAAGCATAGTGGCAAAGCAGACATTTTGTCATGCATACTTACGTTATAAAACCTCTGTATGTGATCTGTATGTGAGGGTGCAGAAATATTTGAGTCTAAGCCAGCGAAGCGCGACCAGGATCCAAAAAGTATTGTAGACACTGCACAAGCTGCTGGTCATTAGTAGAAAAATACTGACTGAAAACTTGAAGTACAGTAACTGTAATATCTGCAGTACCTATAGTGTGAGAAGCTGATATTTATCAGTTTATATTTTTACAGGGCTATGACACAGTGCTGGGCGAGCGAGGCGCCCAGTTGTCTGGAGGTCAGAAACAGAGAGTAGCAATAGCCAGGGCGTTGCTTCGGAAGCCAGCAGTGCTGCTGCTGGATGAACCTACTTCCGCTTTGGATCCAGCTGCGGAGAGACAGGTAGGATTTGTGAAGGACTGTACCTATATATTCAACCTTCGCTCTCCAGTATGTAATGGATACAAATGTAGTTGTAAGCTATTAGGAAGGTAGGAGAGAATCTTTGGTATAATTGTATCCTAATATTTAAAATGATTGCAGGTGCAAGCAGCCCTAGATGCAGCTAGCGAAGGCAGAACCACACTAGTCGTTTCTCACAGGTACGGAAAACAATGGCGTTTTATTTTTTATGTATCTAGTCTTTCCATTATAACACTGACTAAATATCTACTATTTTTCTCTGTATTGTGATAACTATAAGCCAAGCACTGCATTGCAATGGAGTAAGGATTTTTCTTCTTCTTTCTCTAATGCTTTATTACAAAGGGCGCAGTTAATGCCTAATGACATCTTCGCGAATTCTTCACCAGTCCATCCAAGGCGATGATAATAATATGCAGGAAGTCCAACAAAGTCTGGCTATGTCCCAAATTTACTACAAAAAAATCAGGCGCTTTAAAAAATCAGTCTAAATTCATCTCATACAAATGTCATTTACTTACTGGCAGGCTGTCAACGATAGTGAACGCATCGCGGATAGTCTACATCGAGCAAGGGTCAGTACTGGAACAAGGCACCCACCAGGAGCTGCTGGATATGAAGGGAGCCTACTGGAAGTTGGTGCAGCATGATCTAACGCATCGGTGAGTTTTGATCGAAATAAAATAAAATGCAAAAGATCTCAACATCACTAATCTCACCCTCATCCCCTTTACGTACGTCTAATGTCTGTTAACCTCACCCGCAAATGGTGCATCTAAATGATGGTTAAAAATCAAACCATCAAGAACCTCTCTTAAGGAGTGGTAGAGTTAAATATAACTAATTTACCAGGTCAAAGTTTTGCCTTTTAAGGTTTTCGATAAAGAACCAGTATCACATACTTCCATTGAAGCAATTTATTGAGAGAGAGGAAACTTTACAATATCTTTATGTACATATTTATAATATCAGGTATTAACCACTGTGATATTCCGTCTTTGTTTCCCGGGATTGTTCTATTGAAACGTGTACTTTTGTCTACCAGGAGCATCGAGCAGAGCTTAGCGGAGGTAACCGATGACGAGTTGCTAGAGGACGGTCCGGTCGCCCGGCCGAGTGCAGAGCGGGACTCGCTCCATCGGGCTGGCAGCGTTCGCTCCACCGTCAGGGGTAAGTGACCAGTGTGAATTTTTTCTACTTCTATCGTCAAGTCCCCTTCGGAGTGAGCAGAGAGAACCCAGAGCCAATTTTTCTGTGTTCACACTATACATATGCTTTGTCATTCTTTCTATATCCCCAAACCATCGGAGCAGTAATGTTATATAATAGATATATTTTGTTTTATTCATTTCAAAAGATTTTCTTTGTTTCTTATAATCTAAAAGGTGAAATTATACGATTTCAATTGGTTCTGCAGAACCGTTCGCAAGGGACAGCTTCGTTCGAGGCAGTAGGCGACTGGCATCGGGTTTCCCTGGCGTATCGGCGGGCATGGAAATTGTTGAAGAAACGGTAACTATTCACATTAATACGTATAAGCAGGCAGTAGGAAAGAAAGCCACAATTCAGATTAAAAGTAAATCCTACTCTGAATTATCAACCTTTTGCTCTGAGTATCTACGATGTTACTCGTTCCTTATCTGGTGACATCTAACTACTTACCACACGGAGTATCATTTTTATCTGCTTTATTTTCCAGGACGACCCGCAAGAAACGGAAAAGGAAGCAGCAGTATCAAATTGGGAACTGCTCAAGCTCAATGGCGAGGAGTGGCCACTGCTGCTGGGCGGTGGCATCGCTTCCCTAATCATTGGCGCCACAATGCCTGTCTTCGCTTTACTCTTCTCCAAGTTGTATGGGGTATGATTTTGGTACTGGTTGTTTTCTCGACATTTGCACAACGGTCCAGTTGATACCAAAATAGGCTGACCCTGTGTTATGTAACCAGACTGAACAAATCACACAAATATTGGCTAGGGTGGGAGCTGAACCTGTGCACCCAAGGGTTAGCAGTCTGGTTCACTAACCACAGTTAGTGTTTATGACTCTGTTAATATCCAAAACCATAACCGTGTGGAACAGTCTGATGAAGCAATCTTCAAATTACCACAATTATTTGGTATGAACCTCCAATTCGCTAGATTTAAAACCTATTCTATTTTCAGATGTTCTCCTGGCCCGATCGGGAAGTAATCCTGGAGAAGTCACAGATGTACGCTGGTATCTTTGCATGCGTAGCGGCTATCAGTGGTCTAGTAACATTTCTTCAGACCTGGCTCTTTGGTCTCGCCGGTGCGAAGCTTACAGAAAGGTTAAGGGTCAAAACCTTCAGCAATTATCTCGTTCAGGTCAGTATATTAGGGGGTAACCTAAGGGTAAATAAATGAACTTATTTCTCTAGGATTACAATTGTACCAAATGTTCTCAGTTGCAATAGTACTGTCCATCAAAATGGTAGGTGTACATATATCAGCGGGAGATTAGGTTATTTACAATCAAAAAAGCTTTTAAAGGGCCGGTCAACTATAAAAGTGATTTTATAAAGAAAAATTAACCCTGTTAAATAAAACAGCAATAAAATGTTAAATGTAATAACGCGGTGCTGCAGGAGCAGGGCTGGTTCGACGCGCCCAGCAACGCGGTGGGCGGGCTGTGCGCGCGCCTGGCCGGCGACTGCGCCGCCGTGCAGGGCGCCACCGGTCAGTGCGCCCGCCTTGCTAATGCCCGTTTTCTTAATCCCCCAAAATTCAAAACCAAGTTTCCCACATTCGGGAAGAAGAATATACAAATTCCCTGAAATGAAAGACTGCCACATGGCCTGTTTCGCTAACAGTTTTGCTAGCATGAAATTCAAAGAGCAAAACGTCATTTTAAGTCAAACGGAAACAATAATTAAAACTATAAAGAAAATAAAGAAGAAAGACAGAATGCACCGAACATAGCGTTAAATATATGCTAAACGCACATACGTACACATAACATTATATAAATGCACATGTAAATTATACATTGTGATCCATTTGTTTTATTCTCCATCATAATGGTAACGTCAATATGCCTACAGGAACTCGTCTAGGGACAATGTTGCAGGGCATCAGCACCATGGTCCTCGGAGTGTCCGTGGCGATGGCCTTCTCGTGGAAGATGACTCTGGTCAGCTTACTCAGCGTGCCTTGCGTGAGTAGACCCTATGAGTGAACTTCTTCATCCGAAATGTAATTTAATTATTTAACACAACAGAGCACTCTGAAATATTTTACTTTTATGATTGTATATCAATTGTTGTAATGGTGAAAGAAAACAGTTTTAAGACCTTTATTCACAAAATTAAGACTAAAAAAATTAATTAAATTAAATTAAGACTTCACAATTCTTCATGATGTTATCACATCAATGTCACACTTGGCCAGCATAGCAAACTATGGCCGTACCTCTTCTCTTTTAAAAGATTTTCAATAGTAGAATGATAATGAGTCGAAAATTTGAATTTGTCAATAATAGCCACACACAACACTATATATCTGGATATAAATATACCTACTTAAAGAACTTTGTCATACTGAAATATAACATTATTGAACTGTGGCGTTACTTGCAAGATTTGAAGACTTTAAAGAAATCTTTGTTAACCCGCAGGTTATTGGTGGAATTTGTCTCGAAGGTTGGGTGACGAAGCGAACAGAGAAACAAGAGAAAAAAGCGTTAGAACAGGCGTCCAGAATGGCCACGGAAGCAGTACTCAATGTCAGGACCGTACATAGTTTAGGTAAGACATCTTCGAACTGAGAATCGGTAAAATTCTTCCCCGTTTTCAAAATTGAGGCCCTTGCAATCATCATATACTGAAAGTTAGTTCAATTTGTCAACTCGCAATACGCAAAATACCAAAGTCCCTTATCTTTCTTATGATTTCAGACGGGTATCCATGAGTAGAATTTAAGGATTGATGGTATTTTTATTGTAGAGATTGTACTCGTAACTATTTAACATCGATATGCAGGTATAGAAAGAACAATGTTGGACCGGTACCAAGAAGCTCTCCTGGAGGCAGAGCACAGAGCCAGCGGGGCGCGCTGGGTCCGCGGGCCAGTGTACGGGTTGTGTCTCTGCGCCCCCACCCTGGGCTATGCTATTTCCTTAGCGTACGGTGGATATCTCATCGCGCGGGACAATCTACAGTATGAATATGCTATTCTGTGAGTAGAACTGTCTAGTCAAATACTTTATCTGTAAATAATTAAAATACCTAAGCTCCTTTATATGTATTGCTTTGGTATGATTAACCTTTCTTCCTTTTTATCTTGTTTGCTTTTCCTTTTCTCTTATCCCCCAACTTATTCTTTCCCACGAAACTTTAGATTAAAGATCAGTGTTTTAAGTTTAAACCGACCAGCCTAAGGAGAAGTCATAATGAAAAATTTAACTACATTTCATACATGATTCCAGGGTATCAGAAGCGCTGATCTACGGGTCTTGGATGCTAGCGGAGGCGCTGTCGTTTGCTCCAAGTTTCGCAGCAGCCAGGCGCTCTGGAGCCCGCATCATCCAGGCACTGAACAGAAAACCTACAGTTGCCACCGAAGAGACGGCTGTGGAGGATGCCAGTTGGGTGAGTCTACTTAACCTGCTACTAATTCGAGCAACTTTCTTTTTTTCTCTAATACAAGGTGTGTCCACATTTCGAACCAAGTTGTATGAACCATAACGACCATTATCATGTGATCTGACCGCTCCTCTTTATGTCCGAATATGTTTATTAAGGAACAACTGTTTAGTGGATTAGACTCGTACCCCGGACAAATACTTGTGCAATTAGCACAAGTATTTATTGTATATGTACCTATATATGTAGCCGTCATGTCAGCCGTATGGATACGATAACACAGGTTCTGATCACTTTGGGATTACGTAGCTGCGTGGAAATATTCTAAGATGTTCATTTATTAATTATCCACTTTCAGTCTGCATCTGGCGACTTGACCTTCGAAAACATTCACTTCCGTTACCCGACACGACCTAAAGTACCAGTTCTTCGGGGACTGAAGCTCCAGCTACCTGCGGGTAAAACCCTGGCGCTCGTGGGGGCCTCAGGTTGCGGCAAATCCACCCTGATGCACTTGCTGATGAGAAGTTATGATCCTGAGATTGGGAAACTGGTAAGTCTTTAAATAGAATGTTGGAAGAGTAATGAGTGTAAAAGAAGCACTCCAGGTATGTAAGGATAGTCGGTAGTTGGTACTTTCTGACTACCCCTAAGGGATTTGACAAAGCAAGATCTTGGAAAAGAACTTATGTTTTACTTAATGGACCTATAGTTATATTTCGATTGAAAATCACAATCAATCTATTCTTCTCCTGTATGAATTCCTTAACAAAGAAATGTTAAAGCGTAACATGTGTAACATAAAAAGTGTTATTTTAGACTTTGGACGGCAAGGACATCAAACGGGACCTGACTCTGTCCCAGCTGCGCTCTCAGCTGGGTCTGGTGCAGCAGGAGCCGGCACTCTTCGAGCGGTCCATCAGGGACAACATCGCGTATGGCGACACATCTCGCTCTGTTCCTCTGGATGAAATCATTGAGGCTGCGAAACAGGCTAATGTCCACAACTTTGTGGCCAGCCTGCCCCTGGTGTGTACAGCATGATAACTTTGACTTTTTTGTTTCAAATATAAATAGGTTTTCGAATAGATAGAAGAATTTTGAATTTACTATGAAGATACACGTATATTATAGCCTTGATCCTTCTAATTCTAGGGAAAAGATTCGTGTTCAATAGTTGATCGATGAAAGGATTGATGATGATGATGATGATGAGACGACGGTGACGTCGGACGGAGAGACGGTGGTTATTAACCATGATTGTCATGACTCAGTCATTTTTATCTCACATGTTTGTGTTCTTCTGGTATCTTCTATCACATAGAACTTAGCCTGTTACACTGTTGCAAGTCATGACGGTATATTCATCCCCAAATAAAACTCATATGACACTAACTTATTTTGTATTAGTATAATTTGCTGACCGCTCTCTACGTGAGAATGCTGGATTTTTATGAAACAGCGGACGAGCATCCAGCCGTCGAGAGGCTGCCTTTGCTCAGTACATAGCTCATAATTCCTTATAAGTTGTCTTTTAATGAGTTGGAACTCTTTCTACCTTTCACTGCTGGCCACGGCTCTCCTGCACCTGCGGGACGCCTGGAACACACCCACCATGTTGTTCCAGTGTGGATTTACGGTTATCAGAGACTCAAGGAATCTTAACTTTTTCCCAGGGTTACGATACAGTTTTAGAAGCAGGCAGTGCAGCGCTCTCTGGTGGACAGAAGCAAAGAGTGGCCATTGCCCGCGCATTATTGCGTAAGCCCAGGGTCTTACTGCTGGACGAGGCTACATCAGCTCTGGACGCTACCAGTGAGAAGGTAAACCATTCTAACTTTTATAGCGTGTAAACACACATCTTAAACATACTGGCCTGTAGTGATCTGTGGAAAAATAATACAGTCTTATAATATAACAGTAGGCGGCCTCCATGTCTCAATTACTTCAATGTAACAAAGTACTTTTCTGACGTCTTCTGGATCGCTGATATCATTTTTAGAGTTTCCTACTGCCACCTTTAATAACATGACGGAGTGGACTTGAAACCAATCAGCTATGGATTTAATAAATGTTTGTAGACCGATTATACAAGTATATTATGATATGGGATGTGAAGATAAGATGCAAAAAGAGAATCCCGGTGTGATCATGGCCACTTATTATTAGCTGATATCTGCGCTTATACATACGAGTACACTACCAACAAGACCAGGGTTAACAGTAAATGAAAGTGTTCTGCGATCTACAACCCGCATACCCAGTGTGGATATTATGGGCATAAGCTCTCAGGGGATGGCTATGTCCAGCTGTGGACTGCAATAGGCAGATGATGATGACAATGATGAAATATATGAAATAAACAAATTGAAATAATAAATAAAAATGTTTATGTCGCAGACGGTACAAGCAGCGCTTGAAGCGGCGTCTAGAGACAGGACGACAGTGATCATCGCGCACCGGCTGGCCACAGTCCGCCATGCGCACGTCATTTGCGTCGTTGATAAAGGTATATTATTATTAGACACACTGTAACAGAACTAGATAAGCTGCACGAGTGTTAAAATGATATGACGTAACTAAGAGGTAGGCACAGTTACAGCCTAGTACTATGTGTGAAAGCTGAGCTCGGCGATCCCCAACCCGCATGCATAGCAACCCAACCCCTCATTGGAGGCTTATGTTAAACAGTCGAATAGTACAGCTGATAGTGAATGAAAGTTGGAACTAAAGAAAAAAATCGACTATTTTTTATTCCATTTCAAATAGAACTAATTTCTTCCGTCTAAATCGAATACGTAAGTTCCTTTCATCCCACACATTCTTCAAATCAGCAAAGGTTTTAATTTTCTACAGTTTTGTACCCATAGATGAAAAATATAAAAAGGTTATTTTAATTCCAGGTGTTGTAGCAGAGAGTGGTTCTCACGAAGAATTAGTCCGCAAAAGAGGTTTATATTGGGAACTCTTGCAACAGCAAGGTCCATTCGACTCGTCAGCTGATGCGTGACCGCCATCTTGGATTAGGAATAAAAGTAGAAAAATAATTTAAAATAATAGTGTGTTCTACTTGGTGACAGTAGCGCTCGCAAAAAAAATAACTATGTGATATATATCCGTGCAACAATGCTAGTAATAACGTTAAAGAGTATACAAAATTGAAGTTATAATGAATGTAACTTATAATTTATGTTATTGTTAATCAACAATGAAACGCTTATTGTCGGTATGAAAAAATGAAAATGTATTAATTACATTGTCTTGTTATGTTGTAAATAGTTGCTATTATTGGTCTCCTCACAAAGATTAAACAGTTATTTTGTCAATGTTAAATTCTGTTTTAATACATATACATTGAAGTTTTCACTTAAAAATTGATTTGAAATGTTTATGGAATTATTTATTGTAAGTTATGAAGCACAATAAATTTATATGTTTATTACAAACTGTAACGTGATATTGAATGTTATATTTGATCAGAATTCAATTTTGACAGAATTATTCACTGCATTCGTTTTTTATGTATTGATATGAAACTTTGAAATTTATTTTTAGAAGTATTTTAATTAGATAATGCATTAATATAACACGCCTTGTTTGTTATTCCATGAGATAATCTATGTAATAACATTTGGTATTGCAAGAAAAGTGTAATATTATGTAATATATCAAATGGTTTGGCGAAAAATTCCTAAACAAGACATTACATGTTCTTTTAATGGGATGTTTTAATGTACTTAGATAGATAAATATTTCATAAAACGAGACAACGAAAAAAAATATTCCGTGTAATAATGATTCACAATATAAACTTAGCACCTGAATTGTAAATTCGTGTAACTGGTGCAACATGGTGCATTTATAAAATTAATCAACATTCATGACAAATTAATTTTAAGACTTGTAAAAAGTGATCTTTTTCAAATTGTACATTTCCAGTTTCGTATTAGTAGTCTTGCCATGTTTTCTATAATTAATTATGTTATATTTAAATTCTTTATATGTCTTGATCAGTAAATCCGTTTTGCCTTGTCTGTAATAACAAAGTTCAAAAGAGACTTCAAATTATGTAGTTCATTTTACAATTACATAACGATTACCTGATCAGATATAGAAACGATTGTAAAATTCCACATGGAATTTAAAAATAAGTGGTAGAGTATTAATTAATTTATTTAATTAGAATGAAATCAGTAATGTTATAATAAATATATAAGTAGGTTTAAATAGATAAGT
>DWDU01000562.1:0-18222 GCA_018245575.1 Jemadia suekentonmiller | reverse complement strand
AGCCGTCTGGTTACCATAACACAAGCTCTCTTGACGCTTAGTTTGGGATCAGATGGCCGTGTGTGGAGATGTCCCAATATATTTATTTATTTATTTATTTTGTTCCATATTTACAAAAACATAATTAATTACATGTATTGTTCGATTCTCGGGTCGGGCACTTAGAATTTTTCTAATTTAGATTTTCAAATACGAGTAGTAGCTCGGAGTCTGGATTTGTGCCCGGTGCATGCATGGCCATAGGCTCACCACCTATTCTATAGTGGGACGTAAACGTAACTAGTGAAACGTGGGAGTGTACTACACTCCTCTTTCACCTGTTCGGGGATAATAGGCGTGATGTTACGTTTTATGTATTGTAATGTAATGTATGTGTACATGAAATTACATTATATGAATTTCTTTTAATGTCACAGTAATAAGGTATTCTGCAATAAGGTATATCTGATCCTTGCTGTGACATGAATTGTAAGCAATAACAGTATCCCTGTTTTCAATATTAGGAAGTCTATATTGAATCTCTGTTCATCGTAACGACAACAGAATAGTTATGGCAATCACCTGAAGCTCTTTGGTGTTGTCATGGCTGCCTTTTGTGGGGACTTTAAGGGAACCTTCTTTTGCGATTTCGGCAGCAGTAGTCTCCAGTAGGGACCCATCCTCATTTTCGGGATGTAGATAAGGTTTTTCTATCCCAATCCGACTTCAACACAAGCTGTTTTCTTAGAAAAATACGCTCATTCGCCATAATTCTGTCTTTGACTACGGTTTTTAAATGCTGAAAGCGACAAGCGAAAGATTGTCTTGATAATCGCGAAGAGTTCCATACACTGGGTAAGATAATTGAATGTTCCTCGCACTTCTATCATCTTTCTGTACACAGCTCATAGAAAGTAAAATTACAGCGCTTTCTTACATACTTTTTTCCAGACCGTGACCATAGTGTCTTCTGCGAATCAGCTTACTAATTCTATTGAAGGTTCCTCAGTCAAGGAAATGACATGTACTAATGCCCGCCTTATTTTAACATGCATTATTTAAATATGTAGTCTGCGACAACCTAATTAAAAAAGGGCACCGCATGATTCTTTTTTCAACTTTACGAAACTAAGCTTTGCCTTTAGTTAAATGAAACTTTAAACTACTTTGACCAACAAATTTAAAAATGTGTCGTAACAAAAATTTACTGACCAAAATATGCATAACGCATGTAAATATATTGTATAAAATATTCATAATATATTTACTTGTTACTTTATATGTGTATACTTAATATTCAGATTGCATATAAAGAAGAAACATATGATACTACCATAAAAAGGTAGGATTATTTTAAAAAAATGCGCTTGGACAGTTAGTTTTCTTAGAAATCAGGCGAAGAAATAGAAATTGTTAACAATTCTTCTCAGAAAAACAAAATTTTAATGCAGCAGCGCTCGCATACGAGTCGCTTACGGAATACTCGCTAATCGCCGACAATAGAGCTTTCTTAAATATTATTAGGGAAAACTTCAAAAGGCTGCCGAGCAAGCAATATAAAAGTTTTCTCGTGTCGTAAACGGCTGATACAGACCAATTCGAAAATATGAGATTTCTGGAATGTCTTCAATATAGATTCTTCTTCTCTTTTTAGCAAAATTGAAATATATTTAGCGAAAATCGCAATGTGAATTTAGGAAATAAATTCAAATTCAATTGTCATTTTTTCAAAATTGGTTCATTAGAACACTTTTTGTACGTCAAAATGATGCTACCACCGCTTCGGAAGATGCCTCGCTATGGAGAAGAAGCGACAAAAGAAATTCCATAAGTGTACTGTTGCATCTTTTAAAATAAGCACTTTTAAAATAAGCACTTTTAAAATAAGCTACACAATTTATTATGGAGCTGGAGATACATCACACCAAGCATGTTCATCATTTAAATAATCATTTAGTTTGTAATAAGCTTTTTTACAAAGATTTGTTTTACCAGTAGATTTAAATTTTTCACCTGAAAGGGTAATGATGGGTTTTGGTATTTAATTGCAAAAGCGAATACAGTTCTCCATAAAAGAATGACACACCTTACTTAAGCGAAAGCGTGGTATGGCCAATTTATCCTTATTTCTTGTATTACAATTTCTTTATTATTCTTTACTAAATTTATTCTTTACTAAATTTAAATAGTTTTTTCTTGCATACATAATATTTTCATAAATATACTGGCTAGGCATGGTCAAAGTTTCTAATAGATTTAAACAGTTCTCGTTATATCTTTACTTTAAAGCATTATTTTAATATCGAACGCCAGATCCATAATAGGATAGGCAGAGAACACGAAATACCTTTATCCGTACAAACCTAAATTACATATAAAAATAAATTACATATAAATATAAAACACGATTTATCAATTATCGTTCACATGCATGAGAACCATCCCATTATGTCAAGAGTTTTGCATTAAATTTTCAAAGGCATTAACAGTTGTTACAGGACGCCGACTTCATATAAACGGTAAACAGTGCGTTCGGTTTGAATATGTCACGATCAGTAGGGACCCATTATCTAACGCTTGATTGCCCCATCGGTTACATCAGCTGAATAAATTACTACAGTTTAGTTTGATTGGATGTTCTCTTCGTTATGGTAACCGGTGAAACGAATCTGCTTTGTTATTGTAAATCAGTAATCACATTATGCTTAAAACGACATTTAGACAATAAAAAAATGAAAATAAAAGCGACACAGAGACAGATCAGATTCTACGTATAAAATTATGAATGAAGGAATGCCTACCAGTAAGAGGCATTAAAAATTATACCATTTCGCTTATAATCCTCGAAGACGTAGGCAAAGGTGTGTAGTACAGTTCCACGTTTCGCCATTTACGTTTACATCCTACCATGGAACAGGATCTGAGCCTATCGCCAGATAATCGCACTCGCAACCACTCGACCAACGAGGCATTCAAAGAGATAAGATCGAAAAACCTGGTTTCAAAAATAGTTCATACATAACAAATCATTACGTAATCGAGCTGAGATGAAGACACGAATTCCTTTGCGTTGGTCCATTTAAAACAAATCTCATCACATTAGGGATAAACCAATTCTTCCGGTGTGAATGTGTATAGAAATCCTAATCTTAGTTTTGTAATAAACCTGGGAAACAACGGTTCTCGAACCCAAAGCAATATATTCGGTGCCCTTTGCAATACCTACTCGCAAACGAGTGTTTAAAAATACATTAAGGTGCGCCAGAGGTTCTCAACCTAACAATAAATATATTTATATTCTCGAATCTCTTAGCTTTAAGAAATCTGTTTAGAAATTTTTTGACTATAAATAAATTTAATAATGGTTACGCCAAATAAACAAGTTTTTATTTCTTTAATATATAAATTAATTTATTTCAATTATAGGGTAGTGCTCATATTTATTCAATAAGCTCAACGTCAATACGATAATAAAAAAATAGCTAATTCATGAGACAATCAAATATCTCAATCGGTTTACTGTGAAACATGCAAAAAATCTTACTTTAAAACACCTTCTTAATTCTTCTTCACATGCCACATAAATAGGTCACATTGTTTCATACTATCTATAATATACCTAGTATTAAACGTAAAGTAATAAACGTAACAAAGAAAATTATTCGATATATTGACCTTGACTAATTTTTAAAAGCAATAGAAGAAGTTACATTGAAATCGCTCTTTTAAGAGGCACGGAACTATAAAGTTTAAGAATCAAAGCCGTAAAAGATAAGTTTGGTCATTAAAAGAGCAAACAGTGAGCACACTTCGAGAAGCACTCGACAAATGATCCGACGTATCGACGGGGAGGATAAAATACCTTTTCTCTCACACGTTACTAAATCCCCAGTTTGAAGTACTTTGAAACTACGTAGAAAAATATTTTCTCTCTAAAATTAAAATGTAAGTAGTGTAAACTTGTTGGGAAGTTTTATACACTTGTTTAGCTTCACACGAGCTTGCGTCGCAGCTCGCCTCTCAACACCGAAACTTTTCCGGGATAAGCAAAAAAGACATCTCGCCGAGAATTTTTGAAATCGCATTTAAATTTAGGTTTATTCGAATTGACTATAGCTCTGATCCAAGTTGCAGCATTATACATACTCGTATGGACTGTAGATGTAGCTGTGCCAAAGATGATTAGATTTATTTGATTTCCTGCCAGAAACATAGTATTACGTAACTAACGCATTATTTTAATTGTGAACGACCATTTTCTCCTGTGAGTCTTATTTATTCCTCTATTAGGTATCTATCTATCTGTTACGCATTTAATCTATTTTTTTCTGTATTTCCTCGATAATCGGAAGAATAACATTATATTCAATAAATCATTGCGACTTTTATTTTATTTGTGTCCCCGCAGAAAAGGTACATCAATCTAGCCGACAAGTAATTTTGGCAAGTAATAATTTTCTGTACATTTTCCTTTCATCTTCTTTTGTATGGTCCATAGAAGGGCGTCCGTGTAAAACGAATGTAACAAACAACTATTATTTCATCCGAATGAAAAATGAACCCAATCAAACTTGACAGATTTATTTTTTGAGTTTGTATTAGTATTTAATTTTATTCAACTGACAAATAATCGGTCTGAGGTAATTCGTTGTCACTGAATAAAATATCGCCTGACTACAAAAACAACTTAAACAGAAACACATTCGCCAAAAATATTGTGGACGCTCGCAAACTGAACACGCATTGTACCTAAAAACAGAACAGTTTGAATCTGGAGTGTAAGGGAATATCCAATAATTGCATTCCTTAAAAAATAAGTACACAAAACGCGGCGAAAGCAAAGAGTACATCGATAAAAAGAAATAACATTAAATCTCAATGGATTTGTACGTCGTTTGCAAACAGAAAAAAAATCACAAAGAAAAGAATCCAATTAAACAAATTGATAGATCGCAGTGCTGCCGATGTCGAGATCGTTCCCATTCTTTGCTTCGCTTTGTGATCGCCACATCTTCGGCTATCAATCCCTATACAAAGGGTTTCCGAGGACCTTTGTGATTGTACTCTTAAAAACTTCAATCTTATTACGTTATTTTTATTGTTCAAGTGTTGTTGTGCTAATACTGTTGTTTGTTGAAACAATAGCAGTCCAACCTTAGAAGATGTAAACACGGGAAAAGTTAATGAACTTTATTGATATGAATTGTCAATAAGTAAATGTTAGTTCAATGTTTAACAATTTTTTTGACAACTAAGATTAAAACTAAACTAAAAAACTAAAACTAAGAATGGAACGCTCTGTAGGCTATGTTTCCTGACAAACAAGACTAAATTTAATAGTGTTATTATAGATTGTATCATTCGGTCTACCTAACGCCGCATCTCTGGATCCCAATAAGCAACCTCCCGATTAAGTGACACTACAAAGTTTAAAAAAATAAGCCGATTTAAATTTTGAAGCACGTTTCCAGATTAAGTTGCAATATCAGACTCTTTAAATATAGCTAATGTGTAAGCGATTTTATTTTCAAGATAATAACCTGAAAAGAAAAAACATAGTAATTACATTTAAAACTTACCTACTTAACATCAATAATAATAGATTATTGTTAAATGTTTCGTGAGTGTTACACATGTGTAAGAATTAAGTCGGCTAGACTAGGCTAGAATAGGTCCGAAACTAGTCGGGCCACCCCGAAAAACCACACGTGAGTCTAGCCGGCTTAATTCTTAGACAATAATAGATTACTCAGTAAATTTTAAGATATTCCGGCGAACTTAGTCGAATTGGATAAGGGTGAGCTAAACCACCTACCTCAAATGGCGCAGACAATATAAGCGCCACTTCCTCCGCTTTATCTCGAACGTACGATAGAACTGGCAATTTACTTAGACTCCGAATAGTTGTGATCTTTTCTGTGCCAAATTCTATTCTTATATAAGTACTGTTGCAGTTACCAGTCGCACGCCTAAAAGAGTATTCGATAAGAACCGTTTTAGCATGTCATAGATAAGGTAAACAATATTTAATAAGAACTTTTTCATTAATGAACATTCAAATAATTAGCGTACTTTTACAGAATTAACAAATTACTTAATTGGCTGTCTCGTCGATGGAATGGTTGTAACTACGACGGGCGATCGAGAGGTTCTGAGTTCGGTTCCCGGATTGGGTACAACAGGAATTTTGAAACTTTAATTTTCTAGTTGAATTGTCTACTAGTGGCTCGGAGACTGGATTTCAGACAGGTGTATTGCAATAGACTCACCACCTATTTATGGTGTAACGTGAACGTAGATGGTGAAACGTGGGAGTGTATCTACTACACCTCTCTGCGTACCTCTTCGAGGATTACAGGCGTGATCTTACGTAAGAAGTTACTTCAGACATGAACGTGGATCCTGTAACAAGATTTTCGTTACTCATGAAAACTAAATCAAAATATCTGGTTACCTACCACGCGATTCAAAATGTAACATAAGTATCAAAGTACATATATTGTATTGCCAATGCACAACATTTTCATTACCTCTACAATAATGATGTGTAGATTTACACGTCACGTTATCCTAGTTTTTGACACAAGATCGAACTAATGCTATAGGTAAAAAGGAACAGGCTGTAGTGAATAGTTGGCCAACGTTATTTCGTCCACGTACGCCCATTTATCGCTTTCTGCCGGCGAGATTGAAAAATACACCCAAACATCTGTCGCACGTAATATTATCGAAATTACCCGCCGTACGCTGACGCCTCGATACGTGATCTTTCAAGGTTTTGGTCGAGCTGTGAAAATGTCGTCTTTACCTAAAGATAGAGGAAATTCACCCATAAGTATCCATTAAGTACAAAGAATATATATTTGTCGAGTTCCTAATACTAATACTATAACTACTAATTTAGTTAATATACTTAACTCATTGCATTGCCGAATACTCCGATTCACTAATCAGCTGACCCAACGCTGCTGATACAGATTGATAAATATGTGACAAACTCATAAATATTATATTTATAACTCTCATAGTGGAACATGGATATTTCAAAGTTGTTTAATTACTTTTTGAAATGAGCTTTATGTATTGGACTCGATACATTTCTTAGTACAATCTTCAACATTATTTAATATCCAATATCTCATCTCTTGTATAAATTTAAGCTAAAAAAATCATCTTCTTAAGCGAATTTACAGGAACATCAATCTTTTCCGCGAATGAGAAACTTTTAAAAATAAGGTCAAACGACTTTCCTTTAAATGCCTTCGCCGGCATTTTAAAAATTCCTTCCAGGAAAATGTTAGAAATGTTACGAAACTTCCTGAAGTGGGCAAACTTTTTCTGTGCGGTGGGCAACACTGCCACGAGATTCCGAGTTGTAAAAATACAATATAACAAGTTCATTGTGAGCGCTGCCTTCTTTCTATTTTGTTACGAACTTTTATATTTTCCTTAATTAGCTTATTATTATAATTAGCAATAAACTTTTAACAATATTTAAGGAGCGGATACTTTTTATTATTAACCTGCTCCCAGTCAAATCTTTGTACAATCGAGACAAATCTGGGGTAAACATATACATATATAGGTTAAATATGTACAACCACAATTGAGGAAAACAAATAAAATGATAATTCTCACGCATAACACTACATCTATATACCAACTGTGACAAACAAAAAGAAATTGAGGAAAAAAGAAAAACATAGTCCGGACATGTCATCACTGTATTACCTATGAGCTCGTTCATTCTAAAACAAAACGCCCGCGAACAAAATTATGACGGTCATATATCGCCCAAATGTTTGGGGAGATAGAAGCGAACTGAACTCAGGCGTGATTGAAAAATGGGCAACACCTTGCGAAGCTTCCGTTCTGGTTATCGTGGAATTGTGTCAGTTTACGAAATGTTTTCATTTAAACGACATATTTCGTTTCCCTCACGCACTGCGCTCATTTAACTCTATATGTGTGTACGCTCATACGGAAATTTGTTTTGTAACGATAACAGACGAATGTATCACAATGAAATTATTTTCGAAAAAATGAATTCGTAAAGAACACAGCATTATTCGTTCTTACTTCAATATAAATGTAAAAGATATAGATCTCCAATATTTAGTATTGCTTACTATAAAAGTGCTGAATAAAAAAACATCAATCTTTTATAATCAATCATAAGCACCAGAGTCATTGATATAGTAATGTAAAACATTTATCGTTTCCCAATTGTACTGGGTACGTACGAGTCTTATGTTGTCTCAATTTCCAGAACGGAATAAACAGTGACTTGTTGAATGATCGCGGTCGGCGCAATTAACAAATTAATTTGTGTAATGGACGCTTTAAGTATTTTCCCTTGTGCTAACTTCACGTTGAAACTTCGGGCATAGAATTCACTTAGTACGAATAATTTACACATTGAACACAGCGTAATATAATGAGTTTCCCGGGAAGTTTATAGCAAATATTTGATTTGCAACCAAACTTTGAAATGCATCTGGGTTACCGCAGTAATACATAATATTTACTCTGTTGCAGCGTTGCATTACACTTAAAGGCTCGAACATTGGAATGCGTGTATTAATAATAATTTAGTAATGAAGAGTACTTACTTACATCACCTTTTTTAAGATATTAAATATCATTTCTAAATTACGAAAATGCTAGTAAACCAAAAGTTGCTTAATGTCGTTAGGTCACTCTGGTTCTAGCGACCTCAAATATTACTAAAGTACCTAATGGGTTAGTACTATTTAAGGTATACAGTATATTAATGTATGTATTGTATATTAAATAGATTCAAGCTACCAAGTAACACCCGAAGTACCTAGTAAATACCGATATAACTTTAATTAAGCTACCGGAATAGTAAGTAAACCAATAACTCGCCTGAGATCGAACTGTGCTGGTCACTTATTGTAAAAAAGTTGGTTGCAACAGCATTACTGTTACCATCGTACAACGAAATAGCTTTACATTTTTAACAATTTTCCTAATAACAATAGTGACGTATAATCATCACGCCTGTAATCCCCGAAGAGGTAAGAGGTAGGCTGAGGAGTGTAATACACTCCGACGTTTCACCAATTACGTTTACATCCCACTATGAAATAGGTGGTGAGCCTGTTGCCATACATCGGGCACAGATCCAGACTCCGAGCCTCTACTAGAAAATCTAAATTAGAAAAATTCAAAGATGCCCGATTCGGAATGTGAACCTAGGACCTCCCGATCAGCAGTTGCGTTTACAACCAACACCAACACACCAACGAGGCAGCCACTAGGCAAATCACTATTATTATATTAATAATAGTGATTTAAAAAAAACACAAATTACAAAACAGAAGTGACGTAAACAAGCAAATATTTATTATAAAGAGATGTTTCAAGAGGAAAATCGGATAACAGGACGTAACAAGTTCTTAGCCCAAGGCGTAACGTGCTGGGAAAACTTGAGGGCTTTTCGGGCTAATTAACCATACAACTTTCCGTACGAGATAAAACCTCGCAATGCGAAACTTCAAGGAAAACACACATTTACGTGTTGCAACTCTCAATAAAGCAACGAGATGCTGCGACGCCAGCCCCATACGGTATCGTACGCCGCGGGCCAAAGAGAATTTCGCTCTTCAGGTATTCTTTTGTTTTAGGTAGTCCTGACTCAGGAAGTCGAGTATAGCGAATTTTAGTAGCAAAGATACATTGCTAATATGTTTCATTATTCATCAAAAGTTTTTATACACCACAACGTTCTGTAAGACGTGTGAAGTCCGCCAACCCGCACTAGACCAACATGATATTAGCCCTCTTATTCTGGGAAGTGATCCGTTTTTAACAGTGGAACGGAAAAGGAATAAAAAGAGGAAAAAAATAACAAATACACTTTTAAAACCACTGATAATCAAATTTAGATATGTAAGTATAAACCAGTTCAATATATTAGACGACTAATGTTAGTAACATAGTAGTCTAATATATAATGTAATGAAACTAACACTTTTCATCTGCCGCCATATAAATAAATAATTAGTTCAATTAATCGCACTAACGGATTAAGCTGACGTGTAATATATATTGACCAATAATTAATTATAATAATAATAATTGTTGACTAATACGTTGTCGTATTGCTCGATAGTTAGCACAAATACCAAACTTCACTTGGAGCTACGCCTTCAGACACGATCGGAATCGTATTTCCGCTCCACGATCCCCAACTGACCTCATCCCGATATAACAGGAGACAAAGTGGGTTGTAGCCGGATATTGCTTAATAGATAATCAGATAGCACACGTGCCTGTAAAATAGGTGTAGTTTAAAAAAATATGTTCTCTAACGATGTGCAAAGTCTGCCAACTCGCACTGGGCCAGCGCGGCAGACTCTGGCCTTAACCCTCTCGTACTTAATCCTCACATTCACTTGTGGTCCGACAATGAAACTTTAAAAGGATCGGGAAACAAAATCAAAACAAAACGCATTCACACTCTAGGAAACCCAACTACGTAATATTTTTATCATTAATAATATGATTATATATGATTGATAACCATACTCTAGTAGGAAAGTATCTCTTTACCATAATCATAGCTTCGAGCTAAAGCAGAGCACGCATTAAATGTGATTACGAATCTTATGTTATCATTTTTTCTATCAAAATGAGTCGGTGTTCATTAACTGATTCAAACATTTGTTAGTTAATTATACATAGTTTTCGATTATTATCTATGGATAATAATATTTCTCTATTTCACACAATATATACACGTCAATTTACTCATGAGGAAGGTAGAGGGCACCCACTTCCAAATAATTTTTATGTTTACAAACCTAACATGATAACTATAAATTAATCTCTCGCTATACGCGCATGTCGGAATCTACTGACTCGCCTATCAGCCAGTATTTGAACTATTTCGTCAAAACATGTAAGTCTTGATATTCTTAGGCACAAGCATCCATCAACATTCCCATTGCATATCTGTTCTGTTTTATAAATAACAAATTTAAATCTTAATACTTAATAGACATTCGAAATATTGAGACAATACGCCGACATGTCTTTATTTGTCGCGCGTTCCGTACTCGGGGAGTGATTTGATTACATTGCTAACGATACGCCGTGCAAACATTTCGGAATTCGCCTTGAGATAAACCACTTTTCCGTTTGCCTAATTTGTCGTGCCGTCTTCTCAAATACGATTCATCGTTGTAAACCTTCGTGTAATTCAAATAAGGTTTTACTGTTGCCCTCGAGTGTCATTCAGATAATGAGGCTTACTGCGTATGACATAAGATTAAAAATACATCAGTACGCATGCGATAAAGCTGTATGCACATTACATGCCGCGACAAGTGACACAGCACGCCGCCAGTTGACAATCCCATGGTTCGTTGGGTTCAAAGTAATTAAATTTCACTGTATCTAACCTAGCCAGTATTACATTCTATGGCTTACAGGCTTTGGGCTTAAGCCTAAATGTATGGCTTATAAATGTTAAATTGTTGTTTGTATGTATTACGATATCGAATCTGTAACCAACATAATAATAGATCTAGTTTTTGGATATATCTGCGCAAGTGATTCAAATCTAGTAATAATTTTTAAAACTAATCAGCGTCCTTAATATAATATCTCTTATTTACATTCAGACGGTTATAATCGCCAATGACATACGAGTACCACGAAGAATTCATATAGACACTACAGGGTGTATTAGGGGATGGGTAGGGTTAATACGAAAACTCTTCCACGAAAACATATATCCAATTCTTCTGGTTTACATCCTCCAGTAAGTCTTCAATCCATATGCGATCGGTATCCGCGCTCGTGTATACAAGTGAAGAAATTCTAGAATTCCACACATTATTCCACTAGGTACTATGCACCAAGTAATATGAAATCTATGTATACAAAATATCAAAGATTATACAATGATTACATTATAAAAACACTTTGCTCCCGCTTCTGCAGACTGTCATTTCAATGTAGTGCATAAAGTAATTAAAATACATTATGCTAGTATAAAATCCACAGTAAGCTCTTAATCGAGTACTAAAATAAATCGTCCCCGCATGATTTCCGTAGGCTGGCAACGAAACGTCAATTTTAATTTCGTACGGCAACAGCCGACAATATGTTTACGAGAAAAAGCTTTAAAAGTAATGGACCGTCATTGACATTGTTTCTTTTGTAAAAAAATATTTTTCAACGGTAAAATATCGCCGAGAACGTTCGAAAACGTAATGGCCATTCGAGTGAACAATTCAATGAATATAAACAAGGTTAGTAACAAATACAATCTAAAGTAAGGTAACAAGCACAGCCTAAAGTAAAGTAATAAGTACAACCAGTAACAAGTAAAGTAAAAAACAACAAACCAAGTAAGTAACAAGGTAGATAACAAAATATTCTATAAATATTCCATACAATAATTCATTATATTTAAAAGTTTGCTTTCATTTTACATAATTCAGATCGTCAGATAGTATTAACAATGAATAAAATTAACCCAAACTAAGCTAACTCTATACTTTGGTGGCAAGACATCCAAAGAACGTACAAACGAGTACATTCCACGCAATTATAGTACATAGATATTTTTTTTATATCACATATTATTTTTATTTTATTCTTCTATCGTTCATAGTACACTACCACAGAACAATCAGTCGTGCTCATCAAATAAATATATAGCCTGGATGAGGTTTCGTAACTACGGGACCGCTCAGTTACATTTCGTTTAACACCAGCCTATATACTCGTACCTATCTATCATAATAATATGTATAACCAATACTGTTACCAAATTTTGTGAAATAAAAATGAATAAAGTAAAATAATAAATACGTATAATTTATTACCTGCAAATATAATTCCGAGTCAGTAAAAATATTTCCCTAGTGGATTTCCAATTAAATAAAGGCCCTTTGATTTTCGTTTTAACGGAAAATGAACTCATAATTCATTCATTATAAGCTCACGCATTCCTCAGTTTGGAGGAACTTTTAATCTGGCTAAAGAGAAACTTCTTCAGAATTAATCAAGGGGCGGGTGGAGTCAGAAATGTCTTTGAAAAGACCTGTCACTCTATTATATTCCCTGTTTAGTTAGGTCTCCCTAACAATAGAATTCTCTAATTAATATGTAAAAAAGGAATTATGATATAACATCACGATTGTCATAAACCGAATACAATAAATTACAGCCAGTACTCATTTGGTGCCTAAAAGCGCGGAGTTTGCAACAAACGTTTTAAGACCTTCGAAGTCCGCGATTGGAACAAGTTGAATTGTTGTTAGTCATACTTTATTACTTGAACAATAAATATATTATTTATCCGACGTTTTATTAACCCCAGAACAATATAAATGGAAATACCAAAGCTACAAACAGACTCGTCAATAGAAAATGCATTATGGCTGTCATCAGCGGAACGTATTAAAACAAAACATGACAATACTCGTAAATGTCTTCTGTCTAGAAATCCCTGCTTAGTGCTGTCGCTCAACTTCGCTGACGGTAAAAGGAATATAAAATATAGATTAAGTGTTCCTAGAAAAGTTATATGATATACGATGGACATCCCCCATGAATCGTGACTTGGACAAGTTGATTTAACTTAAGCGTTAGTTACTTAGGAATTTTTCTAGATATACGTAAACACTATTTAATAAATGTAATATGTAGTTACTTTACATTTAAATGGTTACGTAAAGATGTATTCCTACATATCATCTCGAAAGTCGTCAAACACGTAATAAGGTCTACGTTTTATGCTTATACTAAAAAAGGAAAACTGTTTTGTATAAAATACTTTAGAAATGATAGATATCATAATTGACAATTAATAGTTTATATGGTTTTTAAAACTCTTCACTATTATGCGTATATATGCAGCTCAAAGTCTGGAAATGTACCCGGTGTATGGCAATAGGTTCACCACCTATTCCATATTGGAACGTAAACGTAACTGGTGAAATGTGGAACTGTAGGTACTACATCCCGCTTGCTACCTCTTCGGGGATTACAGTCGTGATGTTACGTTTTTTTTACGTTACTTCAATAAAATCGTTCACCAATGTAAAATAAAACAGCGACAGAAAATTCCAAATACATTATCTTTAGCTCAAAGGCTCCACATATGTTGGAGCGACGTTGAAGATAATGTGCAGCGATGATAGCGCTACATTATTACCGGGGGACTTACGCTTAACGGCGAAGGAAACTCATTAAATACCCGTGGATTTATTGTAGGCAGGGGAGTGGTGGGAAACTATATGATTCTATATAACGTACCCTTGTATCTTAACCTTGCTGCGGTGTATATTAATAGGCGGTACACATCGAAAACTCCAGTTTACATTTCAAGTCTATCGAATTAAGTGCTGGACATGCGTATAAGGGTACTAGGGATAGGAAAAATGTATTCAATAAACACGGTGATAAAAATGAAATTTTCCATTTTCTTACGAATAGACTATTCAGAATATTAAATCTATACAAGAGTCAATTTAAAAAGAAATTCGTTCAACGAATAGAATGACAACTGGGTTCGGTACGATAATGAAGACGATAGTTCACGTTTTCATGAAGTATCTAACCGGAGTTAATTAATTGAAGTAGCTTAAAATTTTGTGCGTACAATTTCCGGGCACCGTCTATCCTGTGAATCCGGAAGGCTTGAATCATACTTCGCCAGGCGATTCAATGATAATTATCACCATCAAATTCATTGTCACAGGTCGCTTACCTGAAAAGGATTCAGATTATAACTCTGACAACACGCAACTTTAAAAAACATTTACGAACATCTCGCCAATTTGTGAAAAAATAATAAGGAAATTATTGGAAGTAATGAAATTTTATATTATCAACTATTCGTTGGATGTCGTAGTCGATTCAATAAGTGCTATAACAAAACAGGACAAACATTTTTCAAATAAGACGGAAAAAAAACTTAAGCAGATCTGTAAAGTTCAACAGAAATCGAATCAAATCGGAGGTCCACTCGGAATTCGTAATGCGTAACAGACATCTTAAAATTGCTATTGTGTACCCAAATTAAACTTTTCTTCTCGTTACCGGCGAACTTTCCGTTTTCATAGACAACATTCATGTTTCAACTCTTCTTCGTTAAGTACAAAGTTGAGGTTATGGAAAAATACGATGCGCTGTTTAAATATACTTCATTTCGTTCTCAACATTTTTGTAATGTCTTATCCATAATATGTTAATACAAAAATAAACGTTACGATAATTTTGTTGCATTTACACATTGTGACGCGTTTAATGTTTTAGATTTCCAATTTGTGAACAAATATAGTATTAAAATACATAAACATAGAGTCACTCAAATACTTATGTAAGGTGGAATGCATGTAATTTCCGTGCAAAATGAACTCCAAAATAAGGAAATTCATAAAAAATGAAAGTAATTAACATAACAGTTAGAATTGACAGAATGGCGTGACAATGGATGGAACACGCAGTCCATAGAACTGCTTCCTGATCATTGGATCAAAAGTGGTGACCACATGCTAGCCGAAGTACCTACTGTAGACCAGATCACTAGCATATAAACCAGACATAGACGAATTCGTGTGAAAATCGTGCAACATAAAAAAAAGTTAGTTGCGGGAGGTGCGTGTCCAGCCGTGGGCATCAGTAGCCTTGAATAATGATGACAATGACGATGAAACAGTATTAACCAATTTGAATCTGACCCCAACTTGTCCACTTGTTATTCTTATACCCTTGTACGATGTACTCTCACTTACAACGAACAAGGTGTTAGACTATCTTACCCGTACACGCATAGAATGCTGCCTCCGACATCGCGAAACGTGGGTTTCAACCGAAAAAACGCTCTTCTTACTTAGTATATTTAAAAACATAGTATTTTTGGGAACTAAATCGTAAAGAATAATAGATAAGTAAACATACATACACATACATGAAAAAACAGTGACACTCACATATACTTACTTAATAATATTTTATCACCAGTGCATAAATTTAAATTATTTGTTTTTGTCTACATACAAAAGTCAAATTTTCCCAATTGTTTGAAAAAATAAAAATAATCACCTTGATGTTTGTCGAGGTAAACAGATAATTATTTCCCCTAAATTAACCAATTCAACTTTTTCCCCGCAACAACAAATCAAGGAAGCAATTTTCCTTAATAAAACCCAAAGAAATGAGTTCGTTATTTACATCAACGATTGGTGAGCCGAAGATATAATCTTTTATCTGCCGCTGAATGGGATGTTTTTGCCACAATATCAAAGAAAATTTCACCTAATTACTCGAAATTTTCCAGCTTGTTCCGCTATCAAAATGAATGAAATGTTTTTTATAGTCGACGGGAAATATAAAAATTTGTATTTTTTTACTGCGGAATGTTTCTATAGAAGATACGCAAATCTCAATAATGATCCGAAACGTAAGACATAGACAGTTCTCTAACATTATAACATGTTTCTTTACATATAAAACGTAACATCACGCAGCATCAACCCCAAGCAGGTAAGGAGGAGTGTTGTACATTCCGACGTTTCACTAGTTACGTTTAAGTCCCATCATGGATTAGGTGGTGAGCTTATTGCATTGCAACAGGTACCAGTTAAGACTCCCTGCCATTTCTAGAAATGCCAACAAAACATCTAAGTTACAAAATCCGACAGTATTGGATCCGAATGTAGAACCCAGGACCTCCCGAAATGCAGACTCGCTCGTTACCGCTTGACCAACGAGGTAGTCAATACGTATTATGTATATGTAGTGATACGTCCTTACGTCTTTTAATCATAATTACTTGTCAAAATTAGACCTATTTTAAAAAATCAGACTTATGTGTATACAGATGGGCCTATAACCTAGAATACCTACTTCGATGAGCACATCAATATTTTGTTTAGTTCTAACATCCGTTTAATTTTTGTGTTAGATACTATCAACAACATTTAAATACTCGTAAGTACATAATTATGTACGTATATATTTTTCCTTTAAGAGAAGTGTAATTTTAATTAACTCTTTACCCGCCATAATTCAACTTGGTCCTTTATACATATAAAAGTTAGAATTCGGTGCAAAACGATGAGTTCCGGCGATGTCTTTCAAAGTGTAGTGTACCTGCGCCTTCCTATTCATTCGCTCGTTAAATTTTGCTTTCAATGCCATACATTCCGTTGGACGAGACACGTTCAAAAGTTAAATTGCTCTAATTTGTGCACCTTATTGCACACCGGCCCCTTCGTTTTGAAAGCTATTGCACGACGATTTGTGTTAGTGATGTTCTTTGATGTATCGATGTAATACAGCATGACATTTTAATTTCATTGATGAAGTTAATTCAATTGTATATTTTAAGATAATTCACATTCATTATTTTGGTTATTTTCCTTACATTTATTTAGTTCATTCAATTTCATTCATTTCCTTCATTCATATTAATACCGTCATTCAATTATTAATTCCCATTGAACACTTATTTTGGTAAAAGGTAAACCACATTGTGATAGCTCTAGTGATACCGGAACTATGCGGCAAATTTGCATCCCTTTTAACAATATTGCAAAATATTGATAAAATATAATACAACATTAATAAAATATAATACAATATATCCGTAAAATTAAATTGTTAAAACATAATCTATATAATAACGTGTAACTTTTAATCCATCTCTAAAATTTTGTAGCCGGTATTCAAACATATTTATTTCCAGTACGAAATATAGGAATAAGGGGGATAACAATGTACCAATAAAGTTTCTTTATGCATTTCATTTTATAATTGTGTACCAAAAAGGGAGTGAGAGAGAAAGGAAGATCCTGTTTGTCGATATGCACCGTTCTGCCTTCACAAACCACGCTTAAACGAATGCGTTTGAGTTTTTCCCTCTAACGTTTTTATGTGAGGTTATTTGGTTCGTTTTACTCATGAAAGCGCATCTCCTTTGAACTTGCTTGAATTATTTAATCTTATAATAGAATTACACTGCTCGCTACAAACCCCCTATCTGTTGCGCAGTTAGCCCCGTTTTCCCCTAATTGCTTCGCTATAAAAATATCAGTAATAACGCATTTTTCCTTATGATGTTTTAGCATGTTATTTTATTCATCGAAGTAAAAATAGAGTGCATGCTTACTTATGCACAAGCATATTAATGTTGAAAAGTTCGCCTTACATGTCTTCTGCGCGGGAACGCTCCTAGTATCAATGTATTTAAATGTT
>DWDU01000561.1:0-18228 GCA_018245575.1 Jemadia suekentonmiller | reverse complement strand
ATTTTTTAGTGACTATGTGCCTATTTCTCCGTTAATCAAAATTGTTTACCGGGCTGCTTATTCAAATATTTGTTTCTTTTAAAATGATTTCAATAATAAAGAACCATGATAAAAAACATTTACAAAACTGTTACTGTAATTATTAATAAAAAATGTACAAAATTTTGTCCAATTACAAATATAATGTAAAATAAATGTATAAACGTAAGCTTTGAATTATAAAAGTATCTATAAATTCATATGTTATGAGTGTAACAGTGGTTTTTATAATTACAATTTGAAAATCAACGGATGAAAAAACAATGAAATAAAAAATATTGGAAAATGTACGGTTAATAAATAGGTACTTCATTTATGAAGTTTATATTTTTATAACCAAACTTTAACTCGTCAACGTGCGTATCCTGCCTATCCTAACCTATGAAGTACCTACAAGCATGGTATTTAATTACAAAAGGCCGATCTCAAGTCTGCCAATCTTAGTACCTTCTGTGAGCCGATCAGACCATATCATGCAGAACGCGAAATTATAATGTCAAACTGGCTTTATTTATATCGGGACAAAAGCAACGAAATTGAATTGTTTTTTGGATGGACATGTCACTTGAACGCTCCCGGTTAGGTGGGCGCAACTGGCCAGTGCTTTCATTCATGTTAGACGTTACCCAGATGACCTGGTTACATATTGGTACGACGAGCGGTATACTATGACTCAGGGCTCGGAGTCTAGATATGTGCCCGGTGTATGGCAGTAGGCTCACCTCCTATTCCATAGTGGACTCTAAATGTAACTGCCTGGAGTAAATGTGGGAGTGAAATATATTACTCTACCTTCTTCTTCGAAGATCACACGCGTGATGGTACACATATAGGTACTAAAAGTTGGCCTTGGCTGGTAATAGAGCGAAGCGATTAGGCTGACAGAGAGAATGTGTTTGCTTCGTAATGAGGCGCAATTAGGGTTAATAAGTTGTCCTAAATGATAATTATTTGCATGGTTATTTTTTGAAAATGAAAGAAATTCATGCATTACCAATTCTTCTTCTCCTTGTAATAAAGAAACAAATTCATTACCGTTTATTCGATGGCATCACTTGTTCACATTATACAATTATTCACGATAATCTGACTGATAAACTTTTAATCCATATAAATATGTTATTTTAATTTAAATATATTTATGATGATTAAATTCAGTTCGCAATGGACACGTACAGCGGCGATATTTTCACCCAATGCATAATTAGGTCCCCAGGCGGGCGCATATAAAAGCATATGAATTATTTTGTACATTATTCATAGTGTAATTCATGGTGCCATTGGAATAATTGCGGAAATGGAATAATCGCCCATAGCTACAATCGTAATTGTACAGTTATTAAATTTCTATTTTATTATTATAATTGTAAAGCAATGATTTTAAATTCAGCCTCTCATTCCGGAGACCCAGTTTCAATTCCTGGCGCACCTTTACATGAAATGTATGTTTTAAGCTTAAATATCACTTGTTATAACGGTGAAGGATGACATCTTGAGGAAACCTGTACACTAGAATAAACAACTTAGAAACTGCCTCGTTGTTCGTGTTGTTGCATGCGCGATTATCGATCGGGAGGTACTGGGTTCAATTGCCGAGTCGGGTACTACTGGAATTTTTCTAATTTAGATTTTCTAGTAGTTACTCGGAGTCTGGATTTGTGCCCGATGCATGGCAATAGGCTTACCACCTATTACATAGTGGAACGTAGACCTAACTGGTGAATCGTGGGAGTGTAATTCATTCCTCTGCCTACCTCTTCGGGGATTATATGCGTGAAAGTACGTTACATGATGTAAAGATTAGAAGAATTATCTGAAGTAGAGTAGCTTGACCAGTTTTATTATTAAGTGAAGACAGCAGTAAATAGCAAGCAGCAGGCACAAATAGCCGCTGCCGCCCGCGGACGACTGCAATCGACTTCGAATAGGTACGAGTATAGTAGGAAGACCATTAGTGCCTATTAGTCTACTTAGTATGAGTATAGTATAAGTTTCTTCTTTCGGATTTCATTCTGCGTAGTATAAAGTATATTAAAATAATGTTTTCTATTAATATAATTTTCTCTTTATGATCTATGACCTTTAATCATTTCATTCTGAGAGGAAACCCGTATCTAACCGTGGAACTTTAAAATTGTCGAATAAAAACCACTGTTATAAATCTTTTGAAATTGATTTTGGTTTTGATTGTCCCAAGAGGAATGCTGCAATTCGAGTACACTACGAATTTAACTAGAACTGCTAGAAATACGCGCGAAATCCATGTACTTTTAATTCCTTTCCTGCCCACTCTTCAGCGCAATATATGTATACATATAATGCAGTAAAATAACTTTATTGCTTTATTAAATAAATTAGCGGCAGACCGTCGACTAAATTCTATAATTATTCAATTATTCATAGCTACAAGTATAATGTAATATATTTTTAACATGGTGACACATCGTATCCTATTGCGGCTCATTGTCTCTCACGCGAGAGTCCAAAAATTGATAGTTCAGCGGACTTGTATCACGTATCTTATTCCGACGACTTATATCTTGCCAGACGGTTATCTTGGCTTATTTGACACTTTCTAACAATAATCTACCTTCTTTAGATGTTCTTATACTCATTGGATTTCACAGTCAGTTTTTTTGAACCTGTTCTTGTCATCTGGACAGTTGATCAACTTAGTTTTGTGCCAGTCCACTCTTACACGGTATGACGAATACACTGTGAACACTGTAATGACACTGTGAACGTGTACAGTTTCTCTTTAATTTTTGCTATGCGATGACAATAATGGAATATCAGCGTTAATTCCCTCGCGTGTAGTTCGTTTAGAGTATAGTATTAATAGCTTTTCGCACAAGATGCTGCGAGCCCCGGCGTCGGTGACTTTATTCGTTTTTATGTCTAACGGGTTTGTGGCGTACATTGATAATTGAGAACGATCGATATATTTATCGATAGTCACTGCTCTTCGTTTTTTGTAATGAGAAATTATGTGGACAATTTTCTCAATTTATCGCATGACTGAACAGATAATGAGCAATTGGTTACTTCCGTTATCAAGAAATAATTCAAATTCCTTTCAGTGAACATAATATTACAGGAAAATTATTTATGTAGGTACATAGGCATGTGCAATAAAAATATTTTCCTTGGATTGTAATAAAAATAACGTATTTTAAATACTCTGTAAATACCTAAGCTGTTGTGAATGAGTTTCGACTCGAAAGTATTTGGGAAAGTACCTGGAAGAACATGATAGAAACGAAAATATTTTTTCTCAACATGTCTTGTTATATGTTCCTGGCTTTGTATTTTATAATCCATAACGTAGACGGTTTTGGTAAGAGATATTGTGCGTGAGTTTTATAAGTACCCGATGGAAAATTTGTAGGTCTTCTCGATTACGAGTACTTTGAAATTATTTTGTTAATAGTTATTTTTGTCGTTTTTATTACTAGGCCTTTCGGGAATATTTTTATATGCGATATAATTGTATCCTTCTAACTCAGAGAGCGGAAACTTGTGTGCAGCAGGGTATTGATTGTATCGATGCAAGGGTTATTGATGACGATATTTATTATTTATTAATGTATATCCTAAAATCCAGCTGCGAACACTTTGCAGGTCAACATGTCTTCGCTGATCCAAAGATCATCCGTGGAATAGATGCAAAGATCGAAGATTTTCCATATTATGCCAATCTGGGCTCTTGCGGAGGAGCTATCTTGTCCGAACAATGGGTGGTCACTACTGCACACTGCGTTCCTTCTAGAGTGTAAGTACAGAATGAACTGGCAGTTACTGCCTTATTGCTGGAGTGGTCTTAAGCGCGACTGTGTATAGGCTCATCCCATATTTCATGGTTCAACGTAAACGTAACTGGTAAAGTGTTGGAATATTTTTTTCTCCTCTGTCTAACACTTCCGAGTGACACACGCGTGACGTTACGTTTAAATTTTCAATTTTAACGAAGAAAGTACAATAACCTATAATTACGAATCTTTATAATTCCCTAGCATTTCCGGCCTAAACTACGTATGGGTGGGAGGAGAAATCTTCAACAACAGCAGAAGAATGAGATATGACGAACTGTTTATACATCCCGAAGTAAGCTTAGATGGAATTATCCCAGCAAACGATATTGCTTTGATTCACCTAGATAAACCTTTGTATTTCACGAAGAGAGTACATGCGGTATCCTTACCAAAAAAGGAATCTACAGATCCGAAACATCTATTTGTCGGAAGAGGGGTTGATGAGGTAATTCTTTTTTGGTGGGGACTTGTTTTAAGTAATTAAAAAAAAAAAAAACTACAAATCCAAATATTGGTACAGCCTAGGTCGCTAGAGTCTGACTAATAAAATGCGCACGAAACGTTTGATTGTTTTAAGATTGGTTACATTTGGCTGATCTTTCACCAGGAGTGCATAGATAGGAATAACCGTTTAAGATATTATTGCAGTCATAGCAAGATTTTGATTTTAATAATTCAAAGGATGTGTGTTAAAGCATTCAATTCTATTTTCAGTCGGGACGGGTTTCGAAAAGCTTGAAGAAAATGGAAGTAGTGAGGCTGTCCTCAAAAGAATGTTTGAACCAGTTGCCCCGAAAATACCAGCAGATATTTAGGCCACATATGCCGTATATAGAAAAGATAAATATTTGCGGCAAACGCTCCAATGATAACCCTGGTTTATGTTATGTTAGTTGTATTATAATTTTAACTTTAAGTTATAATTACATCTTTAATAGTAAACTTAAAGGGTTCATTATAAACATACCATGGACCTAATATGTACCATACCATGGTTGGCTAAGATTTTTCCTGCCAATCTGCAGGAAGCACCGCGAAACTATATACAGCAGTAGGATAACAATATAAAATGCACAAATATATTTTTCAGGGCGACTCAGGCAGTCCTTTAGTCCAAAACAATACATTAAGAGGCTTGGCGTCGTATATCGCGGAAACGTGTGAAGACAGCCTTGTAGGATTTTATGTGAATGTTGCAACTTATGGCCCATGGATTGAGTATGTGACCGGCCTCAATTAAGCAATGTTGTAAAAAAAAAAAAACGTAACATCACGCCTATAATCCCCGAAGAGGTAGGCAGAGGAGTGTAGAACACTCCCACGTTTCACCAGTTACGTTGTATTTCACATAATTTTTTTTTGGGAAGCAGTGTAATTAATATACAATACATATAAAGCACACATGAAACAGACATATATTTTGAAGGCTATAGTAAATACGGCTAGCTCTTGAGAATTACTTGATGGTGACATATTATGTAAAGATGCACTTACTTCCTGTTCGCTAGTCCTGAGTGAAGTGATTCTATTAAACATTTACCTTATGTAACGATTTATACATTGAATATAGTGCCAAGATTTTTCCTCCTTCGTGTTGTTGATTGCATTAAATTATATTTCGGATTAAGGCGATTCATTTTCATACTTTACTCCACTACCTCCCTCTTCGAGAATAATAGGCGTGATATTACGTTTAGCCATTAAATTAATAGATACATTTAAAATTGGAAAAAAAAAACTTTCTGTGTCCTTTTTTTTACTTTCGCAAACTGGTGATATCTGTCCTCGAAAATTCATGGCTGCTACCTAAAACTTACCTCACATATTCAAATTAAATCCTTGTATGTGTGGTAATTGACTGCCAAGCACATTTTGCTCAGCATCGCTTAATTAGCGCTGTTAATATTGAAATTACTAAAATATCTGCTAACTTCAAAGCTTAGTAACCAAATATCAATTGCGTAGGATATAAAGGGAACGACTAATGAGATTGAGCGGTAATAAGAACATATATTTGCGATCAATATAATATTAGTATCAAGGCTCATCTGCTAACAGAATGTTTCGCTGCTGCGAACATATTGCTGTTCTGCTGAGTAGACACGAAACAACATTATGTGTTAACAATGGCCGTCATTATCTATAGATTCATGCTAGAAACCGCGACAGTACTATCTATTTAAATATACATGATTTTTTGTTATATATTTTTTTAATGTTATATTTATCTTTCATTCTTTTTGTTTTAATATGAAACCCAATAAAGAACAAATAACAAAAATAAATCAAGCACAAATAAGAACAGTATATCAAGAACAAATAACAAAAATGAATCGAGAGCAAATAAATAAAACGTAAAAATTCGTAGTTTATTTCTTGTATACCGTTTCTCGTATATGTGTTTATAATTACAAATATTTATAACGCAGGCCACGGTCCATCAAAGATGGGGATTAGTTTATTCAAATACCAGCTTTGCGTTCCCACTGATGATTCGTGCCGACGACTATTGCATTAATGAGTCTTAGTGTGTCTATTTGCTACATCGACTTATAATAAGCTTTACTATACATAGCTGAAATTGACCGTGTCGATAGTTCAGTGGTTACTGAACTTGTGTTTTCACGTTCATTTCGGTTCAGTTCGTTAGGCTCTGCGGTCGATGCGATATGAACGAATTTAGTTAAACAACTATACATTTCAATCAACGACGTCAAAACAAATACATTCATGTTTTTATTAACAATACATTCAATTAAAAAACTAAGTATATTTTATTCGTAAAGCGTTATTGAAAATTCGTGTTTTTTTATCATTTAATGTATATCATAGCTGAGGGAGAGTTCCGATAGGAACGTCATAGCTTTGAAACGAGCCTCTCGCTGGTAGTGGAACACATGGCTGGCCGCGCTGTACTTTACAGTGTGGTGCGTGTAACTTTTTAATTAAACGCTCATGTTACTCGCTGAGCGTACGATTCGGAATGTCGCGTACAAGTTATGCGGCGACTACAGTGTGGCCGCGGCACAAAGTTTCCCGGGAACCTGTTTCCGATATATTAACTACATTTTTCTCACCTTATCCAAGGCGATAAATGTGGATGTATTTTTGGGCAAAATAAAATGTTTTCAACATCTCAATGTTCTTGGTAGCTATTAGTTGTTCTCAGTAACTAAAGTACTGCTAGTACCTGGCATATTAAGTATTGATGCATTATTACATACCCATTATTACTTTTTGATACCATTGAAGTTATATTGTTATTTGGTAACGTCTGCCTGAGTTAGAAAAATCCAATAGTGCCCGACTCACGATTTGAACTCAAGACCTTTCAATCAGCAGTCGCGCTTGCAACTACTCGACCAATAAAGCAGACATTAACAATGATCTCTTAACAACGACTTTGTATTTTTTTAAACATAGCACTTTAAGTTACGACCTGAATACACCACACGTCTTCGATAACTTCTAATATACCTACAAGTTGAGTAATTACCTGTATAACACAGAAAGGAGGTATTTATACATCATTGTTAAATTCTATATAATTCTCACCTGACTATTATTATTGCTATATCGAGGTACCAGATGCCTTACGCCGGCAGCAGATCATAGAGTGTCTTATATACCAAATAGTCTTACAGAGCTGCCGTGCCATTTCTACATTCATTGTTCTCGTCATCCACGCACGACGGTTTGAGACTGTCGCTCAAGAAGTGTAGCAAGGAATTCAATTATCATTTCCGATTCAACTTTTGTGCTCCGAGGCGGCGCCGGAAGCGGTTTGAGTTACAAATTCGCGGGCGTACAATTCCGTCCAGCGAAAACAAAGTAATATTATTAAGGTGTCCTTTAAATTTGTAATGCTATTCATTTTCTTACATGTAATTACATATTTATAAATGTCAAATGAAAACAAACGATATAAAATATACCTTGATTGTATACCATACGGTTTAAGACATTTATGTCTCAAAAGACTTGCAAAAAATAACTTACGTAGAAAGTATCTACATGTTATTATATATACGACAATATTTTGTACTTTAATTAATTAATTGCTTAATCACTGGTGGAGTGTAAGTATAATGAGTATGCGAAAAACACAGGTACGTACAAAAATATATTCGTTATTATGTTTATTATTATCACTACGACATTATGTCAAGCACCTTACAGGTTAGTCTGAAACCATATAATAATTAAAGTATTATATAATAATAAACATACATATATTATATATTAGAACAAAACGAAATATACATATTTTTATGTAACAAAAACAGCATTGTTAATATATTATGTATGTTATGTTACATATTATATGTAAGAACAATAATTATTTAAAATTTGATATTTTTTTATAATATTACGATTACTAAAAAAACAGATACGATAAGGCTACATATCGTGAGCACTCAATGGGTACCTATATGTATTACGGTTAAATTTCTGCTTCTTGTGTAAATGAGTTTTTATCTGAAACAAAACAATTGAATAATACATGTAATTAATTTGATCCTATCTCGTTTATTCTGTACTCGACAATGTAGAGATAATCTCAATAAACGTTTAAGGCACCGGAACAAAGCGTACTAAATTAAATTCCTTTATTGTTTCACTTAAGCGGTTGCATAAAGGACGTATAAGAATTATTTAACTGCTTTCTCATTTTGCATATCAAGTAATGTTGAACATTAGCTGTTTCTCGCTTTTACGCTTTGGAAATGAAAGGCAGAGTGTCATGCCATTTATCAACACCGAATCGGACCAAATCACAATTAAAGACACGCATATGTATATACTGAAATACAAAAGTTATAACATTAATCTTTTAGGTAAATAAAAAAACAGTGCATAAATATATGTATGTATATATTACATATACATATGTGTATTCAATAAATCTATAATCTAACACATACTTTTAGTTTTCGAAATTTTTCGTTCGTTAAAAATTCCTGCAATTCGCATAACATGTTATAACTATATGGTCTAGATACATATTGTGCAAAATCAAAGGTTATGCAATTAATGTTGGGATTTCTCTTAAATCATATTGAGTCATCATTGAGGTAACAGAGGGCGTCTCATACTGGCCCTGCAGGTAGTGGGTTCCTCCTAAATCGCCTACAGGAGTAGTGGCTGAAGATTAGGCTAATATATTTCTCCAATGGGTATATACATGTAGTGTTATGTCAATTTACAAAACTATTAATCCGTTTCCCGAGGATTTTGTGTTAATAAATGAGAGTACACCCCACGGTTTATATATGAGTTTATTATACAGTTTGCTTTTGGGGTGTATAATTTTAAATTGAATTGAATTGTATGTTTTAATTGACGAGCGGTTCTTAGCTTTGCGTTCAGCGTTTTTGGTCACTGTATTTCTGTACGATAGGATTTCTCAAGTCATATTTTTCAAAATCGAATGTTGGATGTTATTATTGCATAAGGTTAATTGCGCATAAGGTTAACATTCGTTGTTTTAAATAAGTATCAAATTAATAATTTCATTTCTCTTGCTAATATCCTGAATTTTTTTGTATCTTCATGTTTTTGTTCTCCGAAGGGATAGACAGAGGAGTGCAGTACACTCCCACATCTCACTTGCAGTCCCCTATTACCTTCTTATGGTATTGTAAATGAAAGCGAAAAACTGAAAGTTTACTATAGATGTAAACATAAAAGAGTTCCACGTCGTATCTATAACATGATAAAACACAATTTTACGCGACTTTTAATGTTTTTGCGATGGACATATACCGTACACAATACCCGTAGTATACTCGTATTCCATGAAGATACACGTAAAGAGAAGCGCACAAAACAGTTTATTAATATAACTGTCATTTTGTACAAATGAAAGTAAACAGACATTCTCATTGCCAACTCGACAGCGAAATGAAAAATGCAATAGCAACCCAAAACCGTTTCCATCCTTAGCTTAAGAAGTTATCAAAATTGCATGAATAGCTATTAACAACAAATGCCCTGATGTAACGACGATATCTGGCAGCAACTACTTGGCAGCCTCCGGAATATCCACTGCTACTGCTGGCTGTTGGGAGAAAATTAAATTGCCCCATTAGGTGCCTGCGCTGTGTAAGGGCGCTTTCAGATACCAAACTTACTGAGCTTTCCCCCTACTCCATAGTGGGACGAAAATGTAACTAGTAAAAGATGGGAGTGGAACTCCACTGCCTACCTCTTCGGGGATTACCGGCGCGAGGTTATTTTTTTCAGTCTCTGAATGCATATAAGTGCTGTTTATAATTACTTATTTATACCTTATAATATTTTTAAAGCTAATTAGATGAGAAGTGTTCAATCCACAACTTAACGCATGTACGTAAAATTACATATACCTAATTGTTTCTGTATCGTTACATTTATTAATCCATTTCTCTAATTTATTAGAAACCTTCCATTTTATTAAAACCACAAACAGGTTTAAACAAACGCAATGCAATTTTGCATCTAAAACATTTTTAATATAATGTAATTTAAAGTTAAATAATTGTTAATTTAAGTTGTTTGACGTTCGTTACGTAGAATCTATGAGACGCGATCTATCGTAAACAGAGCATGTATAAAAAATGAACGGTTTTTGTAGTGTCCATATGGTTGTAACAATATATCATTAAAATTGTTGTCTATCGTCCATCGAAACATACTTCTTAGTCTAGAAATATGCCTAAATTTAAACACGCGATTGTATAAATGTTCCGTGTTTGTGTCGTCCCGAGACGTTATGTGAGTGTGAAAATCCTTGAAAAATATTTAAGATATTGTATATTACGGTATTACTATTATAATTATAAGGCCTCTTCATTTACGGATTTTAATTATAGTTTATTAAATATTATACAATAAAATTAGTTGGTTTTGGTTTAAAAAAACGCCATAAAAACTTCAATTATGTGAAGCGTCCTTAACACGGCCCGGGTTGAATACCTTCGGGCCCAGGCGAAGGCATTCTCTTGATTCGCTTCTTTACTTAGGATCTTACACTGTTATGTAATTTTCCTGTGAATAAATAAATTGGTCTTAGATTTAAGCTATTTTCACTGAAATTGTTGTTTTGTGAAATATTTTTAAGCGCGTGAATTTAGAAGCTGGTCACGGTTCACCTTTCTCGCAAATTGCTGTTTACGTCGTTACGTAAACGTGTCATTCGGGATTATATGTATCACTGCGGTCTCATTAAATATCAGTAAGGTAGAATTATTAAAGCTCTGACAAATGCACTCTAACATCTGCTCGACAAAGACAGAGAACTGTGGTACTTCACGTTTCCAAACATCATGTCTGACCATGACTGCTCTGTCAAGAGCATACGAATATAAAGAGCATAAAATTGTTATTTTAATTATTTACCCATTAAGGGTTGGTTTTTGGGAAAAGTGTTTGTAAACTATGTCGATGTCATATTACATACAAGTTGCCCATAATTGTTTCCGCTGAGAGGCGACCAGTGTTCAAGTGAGGGGCAACAAAAGAGCCCATAATGACAATTTTGTTGAGATTCTTTTTAATTATTATGTAGTAACGTCATGTTCTAGGCGTAGAGCATTGAGTGCGAAGTATCCCTTTTCTTATAAACGCATCGAATACATCATTTCTACTTACCGACTTGTTGAAGGATGTCTTGTTGTTTTAGGTTATATTGATACATTTTTGCTATAGTATTTATTATATTATTGTATTCTTATTAAGACACCTGCTTTCCTTTATTTGTTTCTTCCAAAATGATTTATACAGATACATGTAAACATATATACAGGTAGGTATAGTTAATTGTGAACGTGTCAGGAATGGTGGAGGTCGTGGTCATCTCTGCAAACATCCTTCCAGTTCTGTCTAATAGAACGGACGAACGCACAGATTTTTTATATAGATACGAGAGAAACTATTTCACGCCTCCGTTCTTCCGTTCGATTGTTAATTTTTGTTAGGAAATATTGGAGTTTGTGTTAATCCATAAATATATTTATATGTTCTTGACCTAATCCTTACTTTATTGTTACTGTTTTGGCGAGTAATGCGACTATAGAGATTTGATTTATTTTCCTCTCTTTAATATGAAGTTGCTCGAGTGATTGTGATCACGTCTGTCGATACACAGGTCCAGGATTTTCTTCCGGTATTACGAGCGTGATATTACATTTTCTAACGAAGTTGGTTGGTACATTATTTGGGATTTGAGATTGAGGTTTGGAAGTAGGACTCATAGTAGCCACCGGTTACATATTTTTTTGATTTTAGTAGTATTTGGTTTACTGTTTGCTATTCCGAAGGGCCTGGTGCGAAGACACTTAAACACGCCGTCAGTTTGAAATAGCGTTATGTTGAATGACTCATTCTGTATCAAATTTCTAATTTGAATGTGTGGATAATGCTCTACCAGGGTTGAAAACCATAACCCCGTCCCCGGTGACAGTTTGTCACTATAAAACTGTGTAACACGTCGACATTTAATAACTTCCGTTGCGCAACTATTTGCTTATCCCTTTACTGTGTTGAATCAATTTATCGAGCTCTGCACAGCGTGCAGTTGTCGAAGCTAATTGGAATCAATCAATTGAAACTACAAGCCATTTGATTCACTACCAGGACAGTCACGTTGGAATATGTAAAAGAAAGAAAATTATAAAAACATCTAAAAATAATTCTTGTGTTATTTTATTGTAGGTATCATTAGATATATCCCGTGTCAAAATCGAACACAGCCATATAAATATATCTATTACAAGCATATAAATAATATAATAACCATAACGTTACGCCTGTATTTCTCAAAGAGGTCGGCAGTGTAGAGTAGCACACTCCTACGATTACTTACGATACGCCCCACCATGGAATAAAAAACGAGCTATATTTTAAGTTAAACAAAACCCAATAGTACCCAGTCCGGGGATTGAACCCAGGGTATCTCGATCAACAGTCGCGTTTGTAAAACTTGACCGACGATTCAATCACATATCTGATAAATTTATGTGCAGCAACGAATATCGAAATTAGTTTAAACCTTTTCATAAATCATATATCTTTTGATAAGCATGAAATTCAATAATACATTTTATTGCGGGTTGAAGTTATGCGTACAACAAATGGATGCGGTTGCCGCAGTGCGTCTGTCGCTGCTGAGTGATCGTGTGTTCTAAGGTGAGCGCGTGATCCTACCAAATCCCTCATTTGTTCCCCACAGCCATAGAATGCAGGTTACGAGTAATTCCGCCGCTAAGCCATGCAGCGAGCTATCGGCGTCGCATCGTGCGCCCGCATAATTTAGTTAGCGGCCCGTCGAGCCGGGCCGCGGTGACGGCTTAGGACGGGACTACGTGGGATTTGGTGGTAGTGATCTAGTTTGTGTGATCTTAGAAATGTAAATATTCACTTAATTCGTCTGGCGTGTTAGTCTAGTGATTAGCGTGTGTGTAGTCGAGCTGGGATTCAGAGTTCGAGGTGTGCAGTTGAGTGCAGTACACTCCCACGTTTCGCCGGTTACGTTTACGTCCCGCTATGGGATAGGTGGTGAGCCTATCATACGCCGGGCACATTCAGACTCTGAGCCACTAATTGATATTCTACGTTAGAAAAATACATTAGGGCCCAATGCTGGATTTGATCCCAGGACCTCTCTATCTTCAGTTAGCAGTACCAATAAGACTAGCGAGGCAGTCATCTTTTTGGTATTACTTACATATGTACATATCTTAAAACCGGGTTCTTTACGGGGTAGGCAGAGAGCGCTGAGTGCCAAATATCTCATCCTTACAGACTTGCCGTGCCTCCTCCACATTCATCACTCTCTTCATTCATGCGCGGCTGCTTCGGAAACTTCTGACTCCCCCATCAGCCAGTATCTGGTCTATTGGATCAAGGTATGATTTACTGATATTATTGTTGAATATAGGTATGAGTATGAAAATATGTTTGATTGTTTAAACACAATTTTAATGAGATGTTTGCTTTGAATATAATTATTATATGTTTACCAGTGTACTTGAGAGAATTCACTAATACCGTTATAATGAAGATCCCATGCACTGTGACAGCAATAATCCGCTCCCTTTGTATACATATATTTATCCATATATCCACAGAATGCATGTCGCGGCTAATTCCGCTGCATGACGCTGAGTCATGCAGCGAGCGAGCGTAGCACCGTGTTCCCGCATAATGCAGTTTATAGAGTATTGAGACGCTCCGAGAGAACCGCGGAGGTCGAGATCAGCTGAGGTTTAGTGTTGCGAGTTTTACTCTGAGCCTGTCAGCGTTACGTCATAATTTTGTCGATGTAATATATAATTAATGGGAGTGTTCTACACTCCTCTGCCTACCTCTTCGGGGATTACAGGCGTGATGTTACGTTTTTTTTTACGTAATATAGGTATAATATGGAATTAATAAAGTTTTTATGTAACTGCTTTCGTTTTAATATTTTATAACATTTTTATAATAGGAACTATTAACCATAATTTTTTATAAATATTCAATATAATGAAAAAGAGGATAACGACGATTTGTATTTCATTTTATTATTAATTATTAAATTTCCAATTTTCATAAAGCTTTTGTTTTGAATACAATTGCAATTGCTCTGGCTCAGTCAAAAGTTAAATACTTTTACAATTGAAGTACTTTTGAAATATTCTATTTCGTTTCACAGGAAAGATTGAGTTGGAAACTTGGGAACATGTGTTTAAATGTTTGTAGGAACACGTTGAATTATATCCCTATACAAACATTGCAGGTAGGTTGTAACAACATGTGTTATTTGTGGCGTACGGTTTGTTTGGAAACGTTGGTGTTAAATAAGACTTTACTTTGTGTATACCTGTTTCGCTAGATTTCTCTAGATAGAGAACACGTAAAGGTGTGGTTGCACTTTTACCATTTTCATTGTACATACATACATATCTTCACGCCAGGTCTCTCATGGGGTATGTAGAGAGCACCAAATGCCACATATGTCCTTACGGACCTGCCATGTTTCTTTTACATTCAGCACTTTCTTTCTGTTTGGTTATCTTTTACAAAATTTGAGATTTTAGTTACCAACTTTTGATTCTGCTAAGGTCTCTTTTGTCTATTCTCTCATCTTCGAACTTAACCAAGCTTTAGGGGATTATCAAAGGTTAAAAGTTTTATTATTATTCCGAAAGTAAGTCGAAAAACAATTTCTGTTCTTTTATATGAAAACATTTTAAGTTAGGAAAGGATTCGTTAAAAATCATATGCCAATAAACTTTGTACGACCCTTGTAAAAAACAATGTGAAACTTCCTTTATGTCTTTATAAAGGTGAGGTCACACCATTGGTTACTAGAAATTATGTGACTTGGACAATCTTGAAAGGCCACAGAATCATAGTAATAATGAATAAAGATACAAAACAAATTGAATTTAACGTTTATTTAAAAACATATACGTAAGCATGTAATAGAAGTACGAATGACGGTACAAATCCTCTTGTGTACATCCACCTTTATATATGCGGGTGTTTACTCTCTCGGTGTGTACTAATCTTTATCCTCATGCCCAAGCCCATCTGAAGGGCCCGCGGTCATTGAATTAAAATTCCGAATGCAGAGTTGCGGGTAGGTAAGGCGCGCTCGGTTGCCTGTTGTTTATTGTAATGTTATTTTTGTTTGAACCCATGTTACTTTTACTTTGAATGTAACGAGGTTTTTAAATAAAGAATGCGGAATTGTTATATGATTTGTCATCGACATTGTTTCCGACTTGTTATAGTATGGTGCGTTATCTAGAAGCGGTAGCAAGCGAAGGTAAATATTGTTCCTAGCTGTAACAAATAGGTAATTTTGATTAATTAGCGTAATACTCGACATTAATTAAAGGTTGTTTACGGCGATCCGTGCGACTGAATCCACATTTTGTTGTTCTGTTCGTTCTCTGATATATAAAATTAAATATACGTTTATTGCGCTAATTGAGGTAACTTAGCTTTAGCTAGTTGTAATTGTGGACAAGTTTTGTGTGACTACAAATTGTGTATAATCAGTGCAATAGGACCCAACTTAATTATTATTGATGTCAATTGCAATTTTAAAAGTTTACTGTGAAGATAACAGCTGACACCATTTCAGCCTTGGACAGCACTGCGAAATATACGAATTCCGCGACATATAATATGCTCTTAACTTTGAGACCCGCATCTCTATTGCGAGATTACAAGGGTTAGAACCTTAAGATGAAGCTTAGTATCTACTAAGATTAAGTTGTGATTTGTAACTGAAAATCGTTTAAGACCGTAGACCTAAATTAATTATTCAATGGATCCTATTTAGTATGTACTAGTAGACCATGCTTATATTCTTCCCCAAAAACGACACCGTATATCAATCAAGTGTGGTTGAAAAATATAGCGTGGTACTTTGGTCTTATTGACACGAATGCCTATTCCTACATGTCTAGAGAACATTATGGAGAATTCCAAGAGCCCACGAGTGGGAAGACTGAATCCCACACCGCTAGACTGATACTCGCATTTCTAAAAAGAATTATGATTTCAAACATAGCTGTAAATTACTGTAAATGACTGTTGAAGTCACTAGAGGGCGCGTACGTATTTTCCTATGAGCAGACCATCACGCCTGGAATTCACGAAGAGGTAGGTAGAGGAGTGTAGCACACTGTGTTTCGTGTTTCATGAGTTAAGTTTATCTCACCATTGAACAGGGAGTGAATATTTTCTATAAACAATAATAGAATTTTGTAACACATCGTGAGATTACTATATTGCATCCACAATACATTTAGCACATTGCGACCTTAACAATTCAATTCTTCTACATATATCGTTGCAGTCCACGTTGCGGTCACTGTATTTCTTTATCTTTAAAACTGTTGATTTTGTACACAAAAAACATTTTTTATCTATATTACAAAATTAGCAATATATATTTTTACAAGCGCGCTACGTCTAACAATCTTTGGCACTAGTTTTTTGATATTATTTGATGCCATAGGTTTCTTTTGACCACATTCCCACCTGATATAATCACACTCGGTGCGCTCTGCTTACCCCATGAGCCATGACAGACCCGATATGAAGATAAAATTATAATAATATATTTTTTTGTTAACAGAATTTAAATTACACATTTAACGCTCATAATAGAGTGAGGAGTGTACTTAGTGAAAACGCTCTGTTGTACATTTGATGGGGGCCGTAAAGTGACCCTTAAGGGGTCATTAAAGTTTACTGCACTTGAAGGCTCCCCACTTAACGACCCCGACAGAAAGATTAGCTCGATGAACGCTCAAACAGACGGGATTAATTAGAAGATAGAGAACTAGGAATGTAGGTAATCATAAAAATGTGGTTTAAACTTTTCGTTTACAGTAGGTATCACTTGGATTTTTCGAATATGATAGAAATTGACTGCTTAGTGCGTTGTTTGGCTGTACCGATCGAGATGTCTTGGATTCAAATCCCGTGTCGGTCACTATTGGAATTTTGTAACTCAAATTTTCTAGCAGTAGCTCAGAGTCTGTATATGTACATATGTTCCCGGTGTATGTCAATAAACTCACCGCCCATTTCACAATGAACGTAAACGTAACTGGTGAAACATGGTAGTGTACTATACTCCTCTGCCTACCTTTTCGGGGATTATAAGGGTGATGTTACGCATCATTTTTTATGGAAATATTAAACCGTATACGTGTTATCTATGTTATTTTTCATTACGACGCTCATTTTTGAGTTCTTCATATGGTATTATGAGAAGTCTTTAGAAAATGAACCTATTAGTAGAAGAGTTTCTCTAATTAGTATGTACAGACGTACATTACGTAGGGATCACATTTCATTATCCGCATTGTACATTACAGAAGACTGGCGGGGTCCTTTAACAGTGTCTTGAAACCATCGAAATGTAATAAAATACACTATGACGGGGACAGATGTTTACGGAATGTAACATCTCCGAAAAGAGTATTTAAGTAACATAGACTATCAATTATATACATGGTTCTTTGCAAAAATGTAACCCTGAAATATTGGAGACATGTGACAATAAAAGTGATACTACACCATGTATACCACCTATGACTAATCGTTGCCCAATATTTCATAGGCCCTGGAACCGACAGAGTACAATATATTCAAATACTAAACCTAACATTGTTATATTCAGTCAAGAAATTGGCAAGAAAGACATGGGGCATTTTTTGTTAAACATACGTGAGGCATATTCGACAATCAATCACTGTGTAGGTACCGGTCTCTTTTATAACGTTACGAATGAAATTTGGAGCTGTATTTTCAAAAAAAAAAAGTAACATCACGCCTGTTATCCCCGAAGAGGTAGGCAGAGGAGTGTAGAACACTCCCACGTTTCACC
>DWDU01000560.1:0-18229 GCA_018245575.1 Jemadia suekentonmiller | reverse complement strand
TTAAAATTATAATTTTCTACTAATGTCTTTTTACAAATATTTACAATTATTTTAATAGGTTATGCAAGAAGTCTATTTAACACCAATTCAATATAAAAATCTTTACTCTATATAAAATTTGTCCAAAAAAAGGTTGCCATTCCACAGAAAATAATATCTTATAACAAAAAGTCTAGTTAAAATGCAACAATTTTCCAGTTTTCGGTATATAATAAAAATACTTTTAATAGAAAGAGAAGTGAGGATTTTTTATTATGTCAAAAAAACTGCACGGGATAGGTGCTAGCAATGGAATTGCAATTGCCAAAGTTTTTAAATTAGAAGAACCAAAATATGAAATTTCGAATAATACGGTTTCTGATTCGGCAAAAGAAATTAAAATACTAGAAGCAGCAATGCAAAAGGCAAACACAGATATTGAAAAACTACAAAAGATTGCCTTAGACAAATTAGGAGCGGAAAAAGCAGCAATTTTTGAAGCACATAAGGAAATTTTGCGTGATCCAGCAATGATTGATGAAGCAAAAAATATCGTTAAGAGTAATAACAATAATGCAGCATATGCAATTCATACTGTTGCTCAAAAGTTTATTACAATGTTTGCAAGTATGGATGATCCATATTTTAAAGAGCGTGCAGCTGATGTTAAAGATGTAACTGATCGTTTAATTAAGTATATTTTAAATGTTCCGGTCTTAGATTTAGCAACTATTAGTGAAGAAGTTATTATTGTTGCTGAAGATTTAACACCTTCACAAACAGCGCAGTTAAATCCTAAATTTGTGAAAGGATTTAGTTGTGATATAGGGGGGCGTACTAGTCATGCTGCAATTATGGCCCGTAGTCTAGAAATTCCAGCTGTCTTAGGATTAAAAGATATTACAAAACAAGCAAACCATCATGAAATAATTATGATTAATGGAACAACAGGAGAAGTTATCTTAAATCCAACATCGGCGGAGATTAAAAATTGGACAACAGAAAAAGAAAAATTTTTACAATTGCAACAAGAACTATTGGCATTTAAAGATAAACCAACAGTTTCAAAAGATGGATATCAAAAATTTGTTTTAGAAGGAAATATTGGAGCACCAAAAGATGTTCAAAGTGTTTTGGATAATGGTGGGCAAGGAATTGGATTATTTAGAAGTGAGTTCTTATATATGGATAATGACCATTTCCCAACTGAAGATGAGCAATATGAAGCTTATAAAGGTGTTTTGGAAGGAATGCAAGGGCGCCCAGTGATTATTCGAACATTGGATATTGGTGGTGATAAAAAATTATCATATTTTAAATTTCCAGAAGAAATGAACCCATTTTTAGGATATCGTGCGATTCGCCTTTGTTTAGATAAAACAGATGTTTTTCAAACACAATTACGTGCTTTATTACGTGCTAGTGTGCATGGAAAAGTTGGTATTATGTTTCCAATGATTGCGACAGTTGATGAATTTAAAACTGCAAAAAAAATTACCTTAGAAGAAAAAGCAATTTTACTTAAAGAAGGACATAAAGTTGCAGACAATATTGAAATTGGAATGATGATGGAAATCCCAGCAGCAGCAATGTTAGCTGATCAGTTTGCAAAACACGCTGATTTCTTTTCAATTGGAACTAATGATTTAATTCAATATACAATGGCAGCTGATCGAATGAGCCAATTTGTGGCATATTTATACCAACCATATAATCCATCTGTTTTACGTTTAATTAAAACAATTATTGATGGTGCCCATAAAGAAGAAAAATGGGTTGGAATGTGTGGTGAAATGGCTGGAGAGGAACAAGCAATTCCGCTTTTAATAGGAATGAAATTAGATTACTTTTCAATGTCTGCCACAAGTATTTTAAATGCGCGTCGTATTATTAGCAAATTAGAAGTTTCGGCAATGGAAAAATTAGTAACAGAAGCATTAGAATGCCAAACAGGTGATGAAGTTTTGGCTTTAGTTGAAAAAAGAACAAAAAATGCTTTAGAAGTCTAAAATTTTGATAAAATAACACTATATAGTGTTATTTTTTATTAAAATAGGTGGTTTAAATGATAAATCTAAATACATATGCAATAATTGACCTTCCATTACCAGTTTTAATTGCTTTTGTTTTTATTTTTACGGCATTATCAATTATTAGTGGATTTTGATATTGAAGACAATGGTATAAAACACGCCATAATGCTAAAAATGATAATTTTGCGATTAAACAGAAGGTAACAATTTGGGTTGCTTTTCAAAAAAATAAGTATTTAATTTATTTTTATTATGTTTCTTTTGCTTAATTGGTTCTATTTTGGTTTTAGTTAAACAATTAGTTGGTTTCCAATTGTTTTAAAAATAGCACATAAATTTAATAATTTTATAGTATACTAAAGATAGATGACAAAGTTGTTTGCTTAATGAAAAAAGGAGAAAAAAAGATGAGATTATTTAGTAAAAAACCAAAAGAACTTGAAATAATTGCCCCTGTAGATGGTGAAGTTATTGCTTTAGATAAAATTGAAGATGAAGTATTTTCACAAAAAATGTTAGGTGAGGGTTTAGCAATTAAACCAAGTGCTGGTAATTTTATTGCTCCAATTGCTGGGAAATTAATTACCGTTTTTCCGACAGGTCATGCTTATGGAATCAAAAGTAATAATGGTGTTGAAATGTTATTACACATCGGAATGGATACAGTTTCATTAAATGGAAAAGGATTCGATATTCAAGTAAAACAAGATGATAATGTTAAACAAGAGGATTTATTATGTAATGTTGATTTAGCAATTTTAAAAGTTGAAAATGTACCAAGTTTAGATACGCCAATTGTTTTTACACCAGAAACAATGATCGGTAAGACAATTAATATTGTTAAAACAGGCAATGTTAAACAAGGAGAAATTATTGCTATTATTAAATAGGAAATAATTTTAACTAATAAGTGATTTATAAAATGAAAATCACTTTTATTTTTGTTTATAAATTATATTCTAGAGTGTTTTTGCTATAATTATTAAGAAAGGAAGAAGGTCAAATGGTAAAAATAGTTTTAATTGCGATTGTTTTTTTCTTATATTATTACTGAGTCTTTTCTTCAACAGGGGCAATTTTAGCCGAATTTTTAAAAATTCGAACTAAAAATATTTATTTTGGGATGATTATGGGTTTTTTCTTTTATTTTGCTGTTATTTCTTTTTTGCTAATTCCATTAGAATTTATTCCTAATTTACGTTATATTATTTTAGTTTATTCATTATTATCAATTAATATTTTATATTCATTATTTTTGTTATTATTTATTCGTTATTGATTTAATATTAATTTATGAGATTGAAATCACGCCATTTTTTTTGTTGCATTTGGTGTTTTTATGGCATTATATTATGCTAAAAATTATTTTATTGCTCCTTCAGGTTCAAACATTACTAATAGTTATATTTTAAGTTTTTATTTTTTTGCTTCAGTTGATAATAATATTATTTTTAAATTAAATCCAAATGTTACGATTGCTAATGCTCAAGCTTTAGCAACATTATCTTGGTTTACAAATGTTTCAGTTTGATTTGTAATGACTGGAATTGATTCAAGTGATATTATTTGAAATTTATTAAATATTTTAGATGCAATGCTATTTGCTTCAATTTTTGTAACATTATTGAGTAATTTTGCTAATAAAAAAAGTAATCGTTTTTTAATTGGCACTTTATCACCCCTTGTTTTATCTGCTTCAAAATTATTAATTTATTATTTTGGATATGATTCATGGCATCAACAGAATATGTTAACTGGTTTATTTTTTGTCACTTTTATTTTAATGACAATTTACACAAATGAAGAATACCGCAGTCGTAATATGCCTTGAATTATTGGTATTATTTTTGCAAGTTATATTACCTTTGAATGAGATGCATCGTATATTATGTTATTTATTATTTATGTTTCAACATGAATTAGTATGTTAAAATATAAAACTAATTTCTTAAAAGATATGGTTAAGTTTACTTTATTTTCAACATTATGTTTTATCTTTTACAACGCACAAATAAAAAATATTTTATTAATTTTTATTTTTTTAGGATTATTTTCGTTAATGATAATTTTATCATTTTTGTTATATCGCAATTATTCACGAGTACATGATATTGAAATAATGATGTACCTAGGGCAAAAAAAATTATTATTTGTTGTACCAATTATTTTTACTCTAATTTCAGTAGTCATTGTTTTAGCAATGGGGGAAAATAACTTAAATTTTTGAACATTAGAAACAATTGCATCAGCCTTATATGTGCAGTTAGAATTAGGGCGTTGAGAACCATGAACAAATATTGTCTTCTTAATTATTTCTTTTGTCTTTTTAGGTTTAGCTTTAATTTGATTATTCCTTTTTGAACGAATTCCGAATTTTGTTGCAAAAACTCCAATTAATATGCTATCAATTTTAACAGTAACTTTCTTTAATCCGTTAGTTGGGCGTTTTTTAATTTTAATTTTTAATGAACAGGCTTTGTTAAACAATGCTACGGTTTTTATTGTTGCGTTATTAGTTGCCTTAAATATTAGTGTTTATGCATTGAAAATTAAACCGTTTAAAAAATGGCATTTTAAAAAAACACCAATTCCCCCGCATCATAAAAAGAACCTAAAAATAATAAAATAAAGGAGGATATTATGACTTTTGAACAAGCAAAAAAACGTAGTTTAGTATTAAAAGAACAGTTAGAACAATGAAATTATGAATATTATGTGAATGATAACCCTAGTGTCAGTGATAAAGAATATGATCGAGCAATGCAAGAATTAATTGCAATTGAACAACGATATAGTGAATTAATTACAATTGATTCTCCAACGCAACGTGTTTCTGGTCAAGTTAGCGAAAAGTTTAATAAATATGTTCATACAAGTCCAATGTTAAGTTTGGGAAACGCATTTAATTATGATGATTTAATTCATTTTGATGAACAAATTAAAGAATTGACTGGTTTGCCAGAGGTTGAATATACTTGTGAATTAAAAATTGATGGATTATCAATTTCATTAGTTTATGATAATCATCTTTTAGTGATGGGGGCAACTCGTGGAGATGGTCTTACTGGTGAAGATGTTACTATTAATATTAAACAAATTAAATCAATTCCGCTTCGAATTGACCAACCAACTTTAAATGTTCGGGGTGAAGTTTATTTATCAGTTGAAGAATTTAAGAAGATAAATGAGGAACGTGCGAAAAATGGCGAATCTAAATTTGCTAATTCTCGAAATGCAGCAGCAGGAACTTTACGGCAATTAGATTCAACAATTGTTGCAAAACGAAAGTTAAATGCATTTTTATATTATTATGTTAATGCTTTGCAGGATGGAATTCAATCACAGTATGAAGCGTTACAAAGATTAGAACAATTAAAATTTAAAACAAATCCTGAGTATCGTTATTGTTTAAATATTGCGGCAGTGTGAGCATATATTCAAGAGTATGAACCAAAACGTCATCAATTAGGTTATGAAATTGATGGAATTGTGATTAAAGTTAATAACTTAAATTTATATAATCGCATAGGTTATACTGCTAAAAATCCAAAATGAGCAATAGCTTATAAATTTCCAGCAGAAGTTGTGGTTACAAAATTGCTTAATATTTTTCCTTCTGTTGGAAGAACAGGACGGATTACTTATAATGCTGTTCTTGAGTCAGTTCGTATTGCAGGAACAATTGTACGAGCAGCAACATTACATAATGCTGATTTTATTACTGAGCGTGATATTCGGATTGGTGATAATGTTCAAGTTAAAAAAGCGGGGGATATTATTCCGGAAGTGATTAATTATGTTGTAGCTTGTCGCCAAAAAAATGCTCAAAAATGACATGAGGCAACGCATTGTCTAGAATGTAATTCTTTATTAGAACGTGTTGAAGGTGAGGTTGACCAGTATTGTATTAATTCTGTTTGTTCTAAAAAAATTACTCGGGGGTTAGAACATTATTGTTCACGAAATGCGATGAATATTGAAGGAATTAGTGAAAAAATTATTGAACGATTATTTAAATTAGGATATTTAAAAAGTTTTAGTGATTTATATCAATTAGAGCAATACAGAGCGGAAATTATTGAATTAGAAAATTTTGGTGAAAAATCATTTGAAAATATGATTGCTTCAATTAATAATTCAAAAAATAATTCTTTAGAGCGATTATTGTTTGCATTAGGAATTCGACATGTTGGTCAAAAAACAGCAAAATTATTAGCACTACAATTTAAAACAATTGCTAATTTAGCCGCCATGAATATTGAACAATTATCAATTATTAATGATATTGGTTCAATTGTGGCAGCTAGTGTTGTTGATTATTTTGCAATTCCAGCTAATCAAAAAGAACTTGCCTTACTACGCCAAAAAGGGGTTAAAATGGAGTATTATGCTACTAATCAGCATTTAGCACAGAAGTTTGAAAATTATCGGTTTGTGATTACCGGAGTTTTATCAAAACCACGAGAATATTTTAAAGAGTTAATTGAAAGTTATGGCGGGAAAATTTCTGAAAGTGTTAGTGCAAAAACCACTTATTTATTGGCAGGGACTGATGCTGGTAATAAATTAGTAAAAGCACAAAAATTAAATGTTAAAATTATTAATGAAGAAGAATTTCAACAATTAAATAAGGAGGGATAAGATGGCACGAATTACAAAAGAAGTGTTACAAATGTTAGCACATGATATTATGCTAGATTTACAAGATGAGGAACTAACTAATTTAAGTCAAGAATTTGATGTTATTTTAAAACAAATGGATTTAGTACAAAAAATTGATACAACTAATGTTCATTCAATGCATTTTCCATTTGATTTAACAGTTGACTATTTGCGTGAGGATAATGAGATTGATGTTGCTCCGCAAGCTGAAATTTTAGCGGCAGCACCCAAAAAAAAAGATGATTATATTGTAATTAATAAGGTGGTTAAATAGAATGGCAGCTTATTCAATCAAAGAATTACATCACCTTTTAGTTGCTAAAAAAATTACTCCATCGCAAATAGTTAAGAATGCTTTTACTAATTTAGACAAATATCAGGTTTTAAATGCAACAGTGACAGAATTAAAAACAGAAGCCACAGCTTTGGCAGCTAAATTAGACCACCTTGTTGTTCCTAAAAATAATTATTTATTTGCCTTACCATATTTTGCAAAAGATAATTTTGCAACAAAAGGAATTAAGACAACGGCGAGTTCAAAAATTTTAGAAAATTTTATTCCAAATTATGAATCAACAGTAACTAATATTTTGAAAGAAAACAATAGTATTTTATTAGGAAAAGCAGCTTTGGATGAGTTAGGAATGGGTGGGCATGGTTTATATGCCTTAACAGGAGATGTTTTAAACCCTTGAGATTTAAGCCGGATTACTGGTGGCTCATCATCTGGCTCAGCAGCTTTAGTTGCAGCTGGTGTTGTTCCATTTGCATTAGGAACAGATACAGGTGATTCAGTACGAAGACCAGCAAGTTATTGTGGTGTTGTTGGTTTTAAACCTACTTATGGTTTAATTTCACGGTATGGTTCTTTTCCTTATGCGCCATCATTAGATACAGTTGGATATTTTACTCGAACTGTTGAAGATAGTGCAATTGTTTTTGATTATTTAGCAAAAGAAGATCACAAGGATGCAACCTCATTAAAGAGTAAGGAACAAGGCTATTTTAAAAATTTATCATCAGAAAAAATCAAAGAACAAAAATTTGCTTATTTAAAAAATGCGCATGCGATTCTTCCAGATGAAATTAGAATTCATTTTAATTATTTATATGATGAATTAACATCCCGCGGAATTAGTGTTACAGCAATTGATTTTCCAGAAGATTTACTAAAAGCATTAATGCCAGTTTATATGGTGATTTCTTTTGCCGAAGCAGTAAGTAGTCATTCAATGTTGGATGGAATTAATTATGGAACACGAGTTGTTGGGGACACTTATCAAGAAGTAATGATGAATTCACGAACTAATGGTTTTAATCATGTTGTTAAACGTCGTTATGTTATTGGTTCGTACACTTTAACAAAAAATAACCAAACATTATTATTTTTAAAAGCAAAACGAGTACGACGTTTAATTGTCAATGCTTTAACTACTGTTTTTGCAAAATATGACTTTTTATTATTACCAGCTCCATCAACGATTGCTCCAAAAATTACTACTATTAAAGATCAAATTTTAACAGAGGCAGAACTAGAAAATTATGTTGATGATTTATTAGTATTAGGTAATTTAATGGGTAATCCATCATTAACTGTTCCACTTGCTTTCGTTGATAAAATGCCAATTGGAATAAATGTTAATGCTGCTCCTTTTGCTGACCAAAAGGTCTTTAATGCTAGTTTATTAATTGAAGAGATTGTTGGAATTAAAAATAAAGTGGCACCAGAAATGGGGAACAATCATGATTAATTTTGAAGTAGTAATTGGAATTGAAAATCATGTTGAATTAAAAACAAAGACAAAAATGTTTTCTTATGGCGCAGTGAGTTATGGGGCTAAACCCAATAGTATGGTTAATCCAATGGATGTTGGGTATCCAGGAGTAATGCCAACAGTTAATAAAAAGGGAGTTGAGTTAGCGTTAATTGCTTGCCAAGCACTTAATTTGACAATTGATCCAGTCATTCAATTTGATCGTAAAAATTATTATTATCCTGATTTAGCAAAAGGTTTTCAAATTACGCAGCAATATTATCCAATTGGTCAAAATGGATATTTAACAATTATTGATGAGAATAATAAACCTTTTAAAGTAGAAATTGAACGTCTGCATATTGAAGAAGATACTGCTAAACAGTTGCATGAAGAAGACCAAACATTATTAGATTATAATCGTGCTGGAATTGGTTTAATTGAAATTGTAACTCGCCCTGTATTACGGTCAGCGTTTCAAGTTCGTCAATATTTAGAAGCTTTACGTGAAATTTTAGTTTATACCAAACTTAGTGATGCTAAAATGAATGAGGGTTCATTACGATGCGATGTTAACATTTCGTTACGTCCAATTGGTGTGAAAACATTTGGTGATAAGGTTGAATTAAAAAATCTTAATTCAATTGCAAATGTTGAAAAGGCAATTGAATATGAAATTACAAGACAAAGTGAACTTTTATTAATGGGAAAAAGAATTGAACAAGAAACACGCCGATTTGATGAAAAAACAAAAACAACGGTTTTAATGCGTCATAAAAATGATGCTATTGATTATAAATATTTTTCTGAACCAAATATTTTTCCAATTAAATTAGATCCAAATTGAATGACAAAAGTTCTTAAAAATATGCCAGAATTACCAGCTGTCAAACGTAAACGTTATTTATCAAAATTAAATTTAAAACCAGCTGATATTGAAATTATTTTACAAGATTATGCCTTAATGAATTTTTTTGAAGCAGCAATTAAGTTATCACCACATTATGAACTGATTGCTCATTATTTAATTGGTCATATTAGTGCTTATTTAAATCAAAAAGGATTAACAATAAGTGAAACAGCATTAATACCACAAAATTTAGTTGAAATGATTATGTTAATTAATCAAAATATAATTTCAAATAAACAAGTCAAAACAGTGTTACAACGAATTTTAAATGAAGATTGTGCTCCAACGAAAATTGTTGCTGAATTAGGATTAAAACAAATTAGTGACCCAGTTGAAATTAAAACAATTATTGAGCCAGTTTTTAATGCTAATATAGCAATGCTAGAACAATATGAGCAACGACCAGAACGAGTAATTAAGTTTTTTATGGGTGAATTAATGAAATTAACAAAAGGACAAGTTGCCCCAGAAATTGGCCAACAAGTAGTTATTGAATTAATTACAGCGAAACAAGGGAAATAAAAAAGATGGTTACTTACCATCTTTTTCATATTCTTGATCAATTTTTTGTAATTTAATTGTTAAATCATTAATTGCACTAATTTTAGCAATAAATAATAATTCATCATCTAATTTAATTGTTTCAACATCTCCGGGTAAAATAACACGGCCTTTACGTTTAACATAAACAATATTATAATCTTTATTATTAATAAAACGTAATTCTGATAATGTTTGTCCTTCAATATTTGGATCAGTCACCTCAATAATTAATGATGCATAATTTTCATCAACAGTTTGCATTTCAATGTCAATATCAAACATTGCTTTAGTCGCAGTAATACTTCCGGCCATTGTATCGGGTTGGATAATATTATTAATTCCTAATGCTTTTAGAATTCGTGCATGACGGATATCTTTTACTTTCGCAATAATATTAGTAATTCCAAGGTCTTGTAATCCAATAATTGTTAAAATACTAGCTTCAATATTACTTGCGATTGTGATAATGACAGTATCATACTCGTCTAGTCCTTGCTCAATTAGATTTGTTTTAACTGTTGTGTCTAATGCTATGCCATCAACTTGTTCATAAATAGCAATCATATTATTAACCTTAGTTTGGTCAATATCAAAGACCATAATGTGTTGTTTTCGCGCAATTAGTGTTTCAATTATTGAACGTCCAAAATTATTTAGTCCAATAATTGCAAAACTTTTTCTTCTTGCCATTCCTTTTCCCCCTTATTGCACTTTTAATTATACTATTATTATTATTATTATTAGCAATAATTACTAACTTGTAGTATATAATAATATTAATGAAAGAGGGACACAAATGGTTTTTTTTCAATTATATTTCAAAAATATTTTTAAAAGAAAAAATGATAATAAACGACAACGTAATAATGACCCAACTGCACCATTAACACGACGTCGTCATTGGTTACCCTTCTCAAAAATATCGGGAAGATTATTTTTAGTTTATATTTTAATTGTTCTTTTAGGCGGACTACTGTTATCAATTCCAGGTTTTGTTCATGGCGGAGAACGGATGATTTTTGATGGAAAAGGTAAAATTTTAAACCCTTCACTTACTTTTGCGTGAAATTATTTAATTGGTTTATTTACTGCTGCTAGTGCTTTTTCTGATACTGGAATTACAATTAGTAATCCTGCATCGGATTATACTTTTTGGGGACAATTGATAATTTTAATTTTAATTCAAACAGGTGGTTTTGGAATTGCTACTTTTAAAATTATGATTTTTGTATGATTAGGGCGTCGAATTTCAATTAAGGATAAAATGCTAGTGCAGGGTGAACGAGGAAGTAGTAACTTTGGGCATACAATGGATTTAATTAAAAATAGTTTTATTTTTTTAATTATTTTGGAATGTTTTGGGGCAATTTTATTATTTTGTAATTTTTATTTTTCACCGTTATCAGTAAAAGGAAAATTCATGATTGATAATGTTACTTATCATAATTTTTGACGAAGTTTATGAAGCGGTATTTTCCACTCAATTTCATCAATTAATAATGCTGGGTTTGATATTATTGGTAATTCATCATTAATGCCTTATAATACTAATTATTTTATGCAATTTGTGTTTTTATTCCAATTTATTATTGGTGGTTTAGGTTTTCCAACTTTTTACGATTTAAAACGAAAATTTGTAGCATGACGACAAAAAGAACATGTTAAATTTACCTTATTTACTAAAATTAATTTAATTACTTATATTGGTTTATCAATTATTGGTGTTTTTAGTGTTTGATTAATTGAATTTACGAATATTAATACAATCCATCCTGAAACTGCTCAGCATATGGAAAGTATTTTACGAAATTCAAAATCAAATTGAAATGGTTTTATGAATATTTTCTTTAATACAATGTCAACCAGAAATGCAGGTTATTCAACAGTTGAAATGAGTAACTTTTTACCAGGATCACGAATAGTGATGTCAATTATGATGTTTATTGGATCAGCGCCTTCTTCTACCGCAGGGGGGATTCGAACAACAACCTTAGCTGTTATTATCATTACAATTTGGTCTATTATTCGGAATAATAATAGTGTTAATGCTTTTAAACGGAAAATCCCAAATGAAACAGTAAAACGAGCGTTAGGAGTTACTGTTATTTCAGGAGGTTTAATTGCAATTGCCATTATCTGTATTAGTGCTGAAAATCCTCATCTTGATGTTTTAAATACTTTTTTTACAATTTGTAGTGCATTTGGAACAACAGGATTAAGTACTTTAAATTTTACCGAACTATATAAAATTGGTATTTTAAGTACTTTAATATTGATTCTATTAATGTTTATTGGGCAATTAGGAGTTTCTTCAACGTTATTAGTTTCAATTCGTGGAAGTGGTGAAAAAGAATACAGTTATGTTGAAGAAAATATTTTAATTGGATAGGTTGAAAAAAATAATCTTTTTCTCTTGTTTAAAATGATATCTTTTGTATAATATATAGGATATCACCACGGAACAGTACTCAAGTTGGTGAAGAGGGCACCCTGCTAAGGTGTTAGGTCGGGTAACCGGCGCGAGAGTTCGAGTCTCTCCTGTTCCGCCATTTAATTTACATTTAACGAAAAAAAGTAATAAAGAGTTATAAATAATTTTTATAACTCTTTTTAAATTATTGGTATAATAAAAGTAGTAATATTGTGCAATAAAGGGGAAGCATAATGAAAAATTGATTAAAAATTATTTTATCAATGATTTTTTTATTTGGTATGGCAATTATGGGGTTACTTGTTGTCGTTATTATTTTCAATGTTAAATTCTTATATATTTTTTTAGGAATTGTTATTATTGATTTAATTTTCTCATTCTTTTTCTTTTTTTCCAAACGACGTTATGAAGTTAAATTTTCTTGAATTATTTTTATTAATTTTGTGCCATTTATTAGTCTATGTTCATATGTTTTTTTTGGTCGAAAATACCATTATTCAAATAAAAAATCATTATTGTACAATCATTTAAATAAATTAGAATATGATACTTATTGTAAAAAAAATAAGACATGTTTAATAAAATATACTGCTCCTAATCAAAAATTTGGGAATGTTGTTGAATTATTAATGCGGCATGCGAATAAGCCACTATACCAAAATAATAAAATTAAAATAATTACAAATGGGACCCATGTTTTTAAATCATTATTAACAGATTTACAACAAGCACAACAATATATTTTATTAACTTATTTTATTGTTGCTGATGGTGAACTATTTGAATCTTTTTTAGCAGTTTTAAAAGAGCGAATTGCAGCTGGTGTTCGGGTTTATATGATTTATGACCATGTTGGTAGTTATTTTAAAATTAGTAAAAAAAGTATTAAAAAATTAATTAAAGCTGGTGTTCGAGTTCATAAATATTTACCAATTATTACACCTTTTATTAGTGGGAATGCCAATTATCGTAATCATCGTAAAGATGTTATTATTGATGGTTTAATTGGTTATACAGGTGGAATTAATTTAGCCGATTTATATGCTGATAAATCATGAAAGTTTGGAATTTTTCATGATACACAAGTACGAATTGAAGGTGAAGCGGTTCGAGGTTTGGAAGTAATTTTTGCTGATGACTGATTTTTTGCAACTAAACGTCATGAAATAATCAGAGATTTAGAACCAGCCATTTTAGCACCAAAACAATACAATATGAAGGGTAAATCACATTTACAAATTGTTAATCATAGTCCTAGCATTGATCATTCCATTACCAAAGACCTATATATTTCATTAATTAACAAAGCTCGTAAACGAGTTTGATTATCAACTCCTTATTTTATTCCACCAGATGATCTTATTCAAGCTTTAATTCTTGCAGCACGTGCTGGAGTTGATGTTCGTTTAACAATTCCAGGTTTGACTGATAAAATTTTTGTTTTAGATATAACAAAAAGTTACTGTAAACCTTTATTTGCTAGTGGTGTTAAAATTTATGAAATGAATAATACTTTTGGTCATAATAAAATTGCTATTTTTGATGATGATATTGCTGTGATTGGGACTTGTAATTTAGATTACCGTAGTTTCTTTTCTGACCATCAAACAACAGCAGTTATTTATGATCCAGAGGTAGTCGCAAGCTTTATTCCTCGTTGGGAATGAGATTATGAACATTCAATTTTATGACAGGAATGACCAATTAAATATAAACCCTTGAGTTATCGACTATTGTTAACATGTTTAAAATTAGTCGCACCAATTTTATAAGTTAATGCTAATATCAAGAATAATTTTTTGTATAATTAATATGTGAAGGAGGGGTTATAATGCTATTTAATAAATTAAAAAATAAAGATGACAAAGAAAAGGAACATCAAACAGAAAAAAAGCATAACTTATTACAAGAAAAATCATTGTCATCATCAGATAATTTAGAAAGTAGTTTGTTTGAAGATGAAGATGATAATAGTAAAATTAAAACTGGTTTTAGTTTTAAACGGCGTAAAACGCACAAAATTATTAAAGAATTAAATCGCCAGCGAATTAAGTCATTATTATTTTATACTGATATTAGTAATGTTTTACGGCAATTGGAATTTGGGCTACAGCCAGTTAAAAATATTCATTTAGCAAAAGAAAGTGAATATATTGTTTGAACATATTTAGAAAAACCTGATCATTTAGAGTTTGAATTAGATAATTCAACGCGACATTATTTTTGAAGTTGAATTGCAGAGCAAAAAGTTGATCCAAGTCAAATTGCTGTGATTGCAATTGATATTCAAAATTTATTTCATTTAACAAAAAAAGATTGAGAATATGATGATATAACCCGCCGCGTAAAAGTTTTTGAAGATGTGAAACCAAAAGCAATTCGCTGAATATTAATGAAAAATAATCAGTATTTAAATCGAATTCAAATGTATGTTAAAAGTAATAATTTAAAACTTAAAATTTTTCAAGGTGAAAAAGGAAATGTTTCTAATGTGTTAACAGAAGGTAGAAAGAAGTAAAGAATGAACAGAAAGTTAGAGAAAATTACTCTGCGTGAAGTTGATTTTGCGCAATGATATACTGATATTGTTTTAAATGCTGATTTAATTGCCTATGGGCCAGTCAAGGGAACAACTATTTTTAAACCTTATGGATATGCAATTTGAGAAAATATTCAAAAAATTTTAGATGCTGAATTTAAAAAAAATGGTGTAAAAAATGTTTATTTTCCTTTACTAATTCCAAAAACTCTTTTTAATAAAGAAAGAGAACATATTGAAGGGTTTTCACCAGAAATTGCAACAGTAACAAAAGTTGGAGATAAAGTCTTAGATGAAGAATTATACATTCGACCAACATCAGAAGTTCTTTTTGGAACTTTTTTTAGTAAAGAAATCCAAGGTTATCATGATTTACCACTGTTATATAATCAATGAGTTAATGTTTTACGTTGAGAAAAAACGACCCGTCCGTTTTTACGTACAAGTGAATTTTTATGACAAGAGGGGCATACAATTCATAGTTCAAAACAAGAAGCACAGCAATTTACTTTAAAAATTTTAGATATTTATGCTACTTTTGCAGAAAAAACTTTATTATTACCTGTGATTAAAGGTCAAAAAACAGAACGTGAAAAATTTGCTGGAGCAGAAGAAACTTATACGATCGAATCATTAATGTATGATGGTCAAGCTTTACAATGTGGGACTAGTCATTATTTTGGTCAAAATTTTTCTAAAGCATTTGATATTAAATTTTCAAATCAAAAAAATAATTTAGAATATGCTTACTCAACATCGTGAGGGGTTTCAACGCGTTTGATAGGAGGGCTTATTATGACACATAGTGATGATAATGGACTAGTATTACCACCGCAAATTGCGCCAATTCAAATTATTATTTTACCAATTAATAATGATAATGATGAGCAATTATCTGCAGTTGAGCAACTACAAAAAAAATTACACAAATATCGTTGTGAAATTGATCAATCAGACAAAGGTTTTGGGTTTCGTTCAGCTAATGCGGAAATTAAGGGAATTCCATTGCGAATTGAAATTGGAGCTCGTGATTTAGCACAGCAACAAGTTACAATTGCTCGGCGTGATACTTTTGAAAAAATTACTGTTTCCTGAACAGAAGTTAAAAAAGTAGTTTCTGATTTATTAGATCAAATTGCAACAAATTTATACCAAAGAGCTTTGGATAATCGCCATCAACGGACAAAAAAAATCGATAATTATTCAGAGTATAAAAAAACTTTAGCAAAAATGAATGGTTTATTTTTAGGGCCGTTTTGTGGTCGCATTGAGTGCGAAGATACAATTAAAGCTGAAACACAAACAACATCACGTTGTATTCCATTTGATGTTCCAACAAAAAAAACAACTTGTTTTCATTGCGGACAACCAGCAACTAATTTAGTTTATTTTGCGCGAGCTTATTAATAACAAGGAAATCTCTTTTATTTTTGATAAATTTCAATTGTAAAGGAGGTTTTTATTTGTTTAATCAAAATTTTATTGAAGAGCCATTAGCAGTTTATAATTCTTTTCAGTTTGCTTCTAATAATAAAATTAATTTAGCATTAGATTTAACAATTCCTTTATTTGCTTTTGATAATTGTGATAATAGTAAAGCGTATGCTTTTTATATTCGTCCTAATATTGGCAATTTAAAACCATGGTTTGCTCCAATTGGTGAATTAACAACAGCATATAAAACTGACCACGAACCAAACACCAAATTGCTTGATGTTTTAAAAAAACGTTTTTTTCAATTTAATTTTAATTTTTCAATGTTAAAAGTATATTGAAATATTAATAATAAAAAACAATGTCAAATCACAACGGAATTACAAGCAACCGCTAGTTCAACAATTTTAAAAATATCACAAACACAAGTGGAATACTCAAAATGAGGAAAAGTTATTATTTCAGCCCAGTGTTTTGATATGAATAAAACAAATAAAATTAGTTTAGTTATTAATGCACCTAATCTTCGGGACAATGATTTAGTAACAAAAAATCTTATCAAGAATTTTATTTAAATTTTAATTATAAGAAAGACTTTCTTAAACAAACAAAAAAATTATTCGGAATCCTTCAATATAAAAATTACGATGAAAAACAAAAAAAATTTAAAACTTTTTATGATATTTTTGCTAATTATTTTCAATTAATTCCACCAAAAATAAATGGAGTAAAAATAACTAGTTTATTTGCATTACGTGGTTTAAGTGTTTTCAATTCTTTAGATATGATCGATTTTCCAATTGATTTTCATACTAAAATAGCAAAATTATGAACATTTTTTAATAATCAGCATCTTTTAATTCCAACAACAACGATGATAATTAGTAAAAAAACAAAATACAATTTTAAGATTTTACAAGGTTATTTAAAATATAATTCAGCACAGAAGGTTTATGAACATTTTTTTGCTGAAAATACAGTTTATAATCAAAACAAAAACCAAATTGAAATTGAAGCAAATAATAATTTAGCCTTAAATAATTTTCTTGTTAATCCCTTTCTTGCACAAAGCGAAATAAATTTTATTACAACAATAGAACGATTTAATTTTAATTTTGTTCAAAATTTTATTTTTAAACCAATTATTCCTAAAATAAATGTTAATAATACTTTTTTGTTAATTCAAATTGGTTTAAATGCTTAACAATGACTTATCGCATCGTTACTCAACAATTACCTAATTATTATAATAAAGAATTTAACCAAGATTTATTAACACAATTTGAATTTAATTTTTTTGTGGAGCAAAAATTAGTCACAGATGAAAAAAATTTTTAATAAAAGATTAGTTATTATTCTTGGTTTTTTGTTCTCAATGTTAGTTTTTTAAGTGCTATTTTTATTTATGTTTGTAAATTGTACTATGAAGTGTAGCAGTTTATTTGCTATCATTATAACATCAATAAAATAAATGTTCAATATAATTTATTTTAAAAAAATTTAGTATTTTTGTCTTAAATTTATGAATTTTGGCACACTGAAAAATAAAATGATTAAGATTTTATAAGTAATTATATTAAAAATTAAACATTTGTAGAAAAACTTCTTTTGAAGATAGTCAATGTAAAGATTTTTTAAGTTTAGAGTTTATTATATTAGCAATTTCTTGATAATAATTTCTTGAATAAATACTTAAATTAATTCCTTTGGAAAATCAATGTCTAAAATCGCGGATTGCTCTTTCAACTTTGGGTTTTTGAGTTGGAGTTCCAGCATCACAAAAATATACTTTAGCATTTGTTATTTTTTCAATTTTTTCTCAATCAACAAATTCTTTGCCTTGATCTGTTATTATTCCTTTGCATCTATCTTTGAAAAATCTGTTAGAAAAAATTCGTTCTACTGCGTTTGTAACTTCTTTTGTTGTTTTTTCTTTTAATGGTT
>DWDU01000559.1:0-18237 GCA_018245575.1 Jemadia suekentonmiller | reverse complement strand
ACACTCCCACGTTTCACCAGTTACGTTGACGTCCCACTATGGAATAGGTGGTGAGCCTATTGCCATGCATCGGGCACGTTACCAGACTCCGAGTCACTACTAGAAAATCTAAATTATAAAAATCCATTAATGCCTGACCCGGGATTCGAACCCAGGACCTCCCGATCGGCAATCCCGCATGCAGCCAACACGACCAACGAGGCACTCAATGATAATAATTTTAACGCTAAGTTTTTCTTTTTTATTTACAACCGCGCTCCCATTCCATTTTCTGGGTCAGTCGTACAACTTTACTATTGCGGTCTTGACATATATCAGCTCAGGTGGCTATTTATATGACGCGTTTACGAACATCATGTTTGTGGGTCACGCGTCGATTCGTCGCGTCACTTGTTATATTTCTCTGATCGGCAAGTGCGAAGGACGCTTCCGTCAATTAATTTACGTCCCACTAAGGCCGTTGCAGACTGCAGTCCTGGCATCTGGGTAATAACGTGACACCACGCCTGTAATCCCTGAAGAGCTAGGCAGAGGGGTGTAGTACTCCAATGGTTCACCAGTTGCGTTCACCTCCCACTATGAAATAAGAGATGACCCTATTGTCATCATTGTCTCTTATATATTGCTGTAGCGTTATTTTAGAATTAAAACAGCTAATTTCTTTATTATTCTTGAAAATAGTTCTCTGTTGGTTAACTTCTTGGTCGTCTTCTCCAAAACTTTGACCTGAAAATAAAGAATAAAGATAAAATTGTTAATTTCTTTAATTAACGAATCATAACCGCCCGCGTAAACGAACGGACACTCGGGCGCGGTCCACACTGGACACAGACGGTTATCATTAAATTTATGTTAATCAACAATTTGCATATTTATTACGCTTTACTCATCCTGTGTATGTGTGTCATTAAAATAAAATTTATTACTTGAATAAACCGCTATTACATGAGATACGATTCTATAAAAGATATGTAAAATTCGAGCGATTAAATATTGTCTGCGACGTTGTCCGTGTCAACGACGTCAACTTGTGATCATTTCAACCATTAATATCGAGTTGAAAAATAACACGAGAAATGGCAAATCGAAAAAGAATCTTACCTACACTGTCTCAACGTTTCCATTAGTACCTACCTGCCTGTAAAGATTTTTCTCACCACTCCACTGTACTACCGACGGACCGCGATCCCTGCAGCTGCGGTCAAACATTAACCAAAATTTACGTTCATTTTTCTTATCTTTAAACTTAAGAAAGAAAAAGATTTTCTATGTAAGTGTAAATATATATTTAACACTTTATATAATTTACTATGACTTAAATGTGTTAGGTCAACCCAATCAGAAGTGAAATGGATTTGTTCATCCTTATACCTGATCTATTTTAATAACAATAAATAATTTCCTATTTACATTAATTTTCAATCTAAATAACATAATAATAATTCTGCCGAAATTTTATTAATCAAATGACGTAAGATTAAATTCAATCATTTATCAAGTAAACCTGTGGATAACATAGCCCTGGATAATATATGGCGTAGAGACTCGCAAAATAAAACGTGTTAATAAAAATAAAATACCAGCCCAAATTATTACAAGTAAAATTAATTTTATAATTAGCCTATTCATCAACTAGTTTGTTCCATAATTGCTAATAACGTTTGGAAGATTAACGACCGTTCATGAAATAAGATCACTCAGTTAAATTGTATTACGTACGTGCACACGTCACGATACCTACAATGGCATAGGCGTGGTCTCGACGACCAATAAAACATGAGTCGCGGCTAGGTACAACTCATACGTGACTTACTTCGCGCAATTGCCTTGCCTTCACTTCAGATTTTGTGATAGATATTTTGAACAAGTTACGAATTCTGCCAACCACGTACGATGTTCGAGGATTGCGAATTGAATGCCTGATTTTCATTATTAAAAAAAAAACAAATAGATTTATTTCTATTGCTTTCTCACTGGCCAGCTGCAAATGTATTCATTGTTTGAACTGCAAATATAAAATGATAAACGAAAAAACGGTTAGAACACTTTTGTCACTAATCTATTAATATTTCCATAAAAATATATTTCATTAGGATATACTACTTTAAAAGAGACACAAAGCTTCCTTGAGTTTATGTAAAAATATAATGATGTGTCATATTCTTAATATTTGTTATAATATAAATCTATTGATAAAAATAAATAAAAACAAATTACAGCTAACCATCTATGCTAATTACTTTTCCCACATGGAATCAATGCGCCTTGATCTTCGATGCTACCCGAATTTCTTTAGCCCAAAGCGCCAACACACAACCCGTAATCATACCAGTGCCGAGGGCGATCTGAATACTCATGAATATGTTTATCACTTTGCACAACTTATCAGAAAGCAGCTGCCAACAATATAATTGTTAAGATTTGAAAATTAACATACGTGAACGGACCCTTATCACGCGATATTCCGTTCGGAAATAAACGAATCAAGGAAGCTGTTGCCGTAATCCACATGTATTCCCTGTCAATAATTATGCAAATAAACTTCAATTACAAAAGTTGCATGTTCATTTGTATCGATACATCTATCAACAATGTTCAAATAAGGTATAGTCGACCTTCATAAATATTTGCTATTTTAAATGAATTAACTAATGTAAATTAGTAGTGTAAAATAGAAATATAATGGAACTTTAGTTTCAAATGTAAATTAGTTCAATAGGTGAGCAATCCATAATATAAAAGTATGTATTCCATAATATTTTACCCGCATAACATCTGTTAAGTAACATAATTAATTACTAATTCTTGTCTGTTGTCTTATACTTACTATACGCAATAAATGTTATATGTCAGATTTTTGCTAAGTATTTACAAGCTAATCAACAAGTAAATATAAATACTACTATAAATATACTACGATAACGAAATATAATAATAAAACAAACGCAAACTTTTGAGATAAAAGTTTGTCCAAGAACGGTGTAAAAACTTTTTAGATAGAATATGTATGTGTTGCTGAAGTTACAATGATATTCGAAATACTTGCTGAGAAACCGCATAGCGATTCTTCTTCGATGTTTTTACAGCATTACTATAAGCACGTGTTCGCGATGATCAGCTAAAGACGGACGGCTGTTTTCCGTGTATTTTCTGGTCCAGGGCGCGCGGTTGGCGAGGCGCGGGGGGCGGCCGGCGGCAGATGCGCCGCGCAGCGCCATCTAGCGGGAGCGCCGCGTCGCCAGGTGTGCGCGGCCCGCACCGCGGCTTCCACCCGCCCTCAGTCCGCCGTCACGCACCGCCGCGATCACACGTAACTACGGCTGCCACACGCCGGCCGCGCGCGCGCGTTTCGAACGTAGTGCACGGTACGATACACGACCGGTTCCCGTAGCCGATGAGCGCGACCAGTGACACCTCTAGTGCTGTGTGACTCGCAGTGAAACGCTCAGTGCAGACATGTGCAAGTGATGGATTACTTATCCGCCGTCGTCGAGTGCTGACGGGCTCCCGTTCCCGTGTATGCTCAGGCGCCGCTAGCGGACGCGCCAGCATGCGCGCCCCCGCGGTGCTCGTCGCCCTGCTAGGGTTTCTGCCCCAGGTACGGCACCGCCACCGACATCAAAACCGCGAACCCCGTTTGTTTACGTTTCGCAGAGTGGTCGGCTCGCAAATCGAGAGCCGGCGAGTTCGAGGCCGTTCCGTCCGCACGACACTCACTTTCCCACGAGCGTGGCGGAGTCCGAGCTCCCTAGATCGTCCTGGATAGTGGAGAGGGTGTAGGTTAGCCGAGTCGTGACCGGCCCAAGCCGTCCGGAGTCGCGCCTGTGTGTGTTCGATACGTTTACCCGGCAAACACACTCTTGTACATAGTTATAAAGAAAGTTCAGGTTTTACGGGCGGCGCGCGGGGTCAGCTAGGTCGCGAGCCTCTTCGTTTAAAATTAGATGCATTCCGAGGCTTCGCGATGAAATGGATGCCCAAAAGGACTAATCCGCGACAGTCCTCGCTGCCGGGAATAGCTTGCGGACGAGCCGATTCACGGAACTCAACGCGCGATATTTCGGGCAGGGTTAGTAGTCCGGTCTAGTGCGCCAAGCACCTTGTTTATTGACCGTCAATAATCACTAAACAAACTGAAAATAACTATATTAGTAGTTCAAAAATTAAGAGCCGATTTTTTAGTATGATCGGGGTCATTGATCTACGAACAGCTCAAGCGGTTTGGCTAACACCAAGGGTATGTCCTAAGTGGATGCTATTATTGCGTACCAATTTCTTGACCTAACAATATTATACAAACACTACTTACCTACATAATACACGTTAACAATATAAAAGTATCGAAAATGAAAACAAGTTATAAATTAAGAAACTTGTGCCATGAAAACTTTACATGTAAAAAAAGAATGTAAAAGGCTATTAATCATTGACTACATAAAATTGTTATTTACTATACATGACGATAATAAACAGTTTCAAAGTATATCTACGTAATACTAGTATAGAATTAGGAAAATGTATGAACTTCATTTGTAAAACTCTATGAACTATTATTAACAATCAATGCATATCGTGGAACAGATAGTGTTTATTTTTATTGGTAATAAGCATGCGAAGGAATCGGATGATTCACTTGATCGTAACGTCCATATTCGCTTTCCCAATCATTAGATCCTACTATGCTTCGCTATTACATCTGATAATGCATAAACAATAAAATAAATACAATGCATAAATAATAAAACAATAAAAGTGTGCATCTTATTTATCACTAAAAGACCAGTAAAATGTCAGTTACATAAAACGCATAATCTGTGAGTTTTTACGTTTAAATGCGCCCGCGACGTCACAGTCCAAACGTAGGTGAATCGCGATTAGGGTGAAACTCCCCATGCGTTAGCGCAACAGCTACATGTCGATTTATTAATGTGTTCGCGCGTGTACCGTTATACGTTACCAACACAAATACGCTATATAATACAAGCTTATTACAAAGCGGTGTATGTGTGCAACCGGTGTGTCGGGACTTCTCGTAGGCAGGCACCTTATCGTGTGATTTTCGTGAACTTTTAGCTGTCCATTACGGCTCTGTTATTGTTTTTTGCTGCGACAGGATGCAGTGAAATTACCAGAGACAATATGTCAATTAACGACATGTAGCTGTGTACAGCTACATATATGTAAAGCATGATCGTTTTATACACTTTATTAAGTTTCCTTTCCAGTCGTGTATGTATGTGCAGGTGACACTGGCGTAATGAATGAATAAATTCCATTTTAATAATAACAGCTTATTTGTGTCGTTAATTTTGTGAACAAATAGTTTTACACGGTTTTTATTATCGAAACTTTCATAAGATATGCGATGTGAAGTACGAATTTTAAATTCACTTTTATGTTTGAGTGCGCGCGCATAGAATGACATTTTTTTTATATTTTCATTTTTGTATCTAACCTGGTTTATCGCCCTTCACGGTCGTGGTGTCTATGCTTGCTACAATGTACCTATAGATTTATTTGCGGCTCGGTGCGTGTGAGTGTTTTCAAGGCGCTACAATACATTATGAATGAAGTCGCGGTGTTCCAATAAAAAACGGGCGTTTTGCACCACCGTCGCGGACTGGTCCGCGTCGCCGCCGGCATACGTGCGACCGTACGTTGATGTAATTGTCCACCCATCGCCGCCGCAGCTCCTTATAACACGAGATACATCCGCAGGACTCGGCCTCCGAGTTTTTCCATTATAACTAGCCAACATTACGCACTCGATCCCGCTCCGATCGTCCGATCGTATCGCGTGATCGCCCAGCGGCCGTCTCGCGATCGGAAGCGGCATCGGAAACACGTCTGCCCAAAACCGCAACCGAATAATTTCCAATTTCCATTTTATACAAAATAATTCACCGAAGGCTGAATTATAATGCCGCATTGGCCCGAGATATTACACCGTTCGAGGATAAAATTATTTTTAAAAACACCAGTTGCACGCACGTAGCCCGCGAATGGGCGCTAAAAATGTTTATCGGCTTGCGACATTACTGTATTAATGGTGAGATTGTTGAGGCGCCCGCCCCGCTGTGGTTATCTAGGACATCGCATGTCGAAGCTGGTCCGGAACGTGGACGGTGCGTTGTGTTGCGTTGCGATTCGTGATATAATCGATAGGTTTGTGTTTCAGTGCGTTCGTCACGCGCGCGAGCCGGCGCCGCGCGCGCCGCGGCCCACATTGCGGGCAGGTGCGAGGCCCGTAATGGCTCCTCTTGAGACCCCTAACATCTGCTTTTTCATAATTTACGCGCGTACACAAATTCTAATTGCCGGCCGATGATTTAAGTCTGAGCCGGCGACGGGTTCGTTATCAGTGCTCGGGGCCGGCCGCGTTAATTGGCGATTTTATTGCTCGAATCGCCATTAAACCGTGCTCAGCTGGGTGAGGCTCGGTCACTCGCTCGGCGGACCTCTCGTGCGCGGTTGCAACTTAGATGCTTAGGTGTACGAGCCATCTGTCCCCGCACCTGTCTCTAATAAATAAACTACCAAAAGTTTTCTCATAGAAATCATTCGATAAGCCCGCCCGAGTATGCAACTAGTTACGGGTGCACCTGTGCGTGTGTGTAAATGTGTAATTTATATATTACGATGGCGCATACACTTTATATAAGTGAGCGTATGGATTTATATAAAATTCGTAACAAGCAACATCTGTGGACGTAGTACGAAGTATCTATTGCTCGTTTTCTCTGCAATCATGTTAATAGCTTAAATTGTCGGTTCATCCCCAAAAACCGGTCATTTGGTGTCCAGCCGCACTTATTTCCACAGTGGCACAATAATAATAATTAATCGTCACATGTCATGTTACTCGCAATAAGCATTTAAGTATGTGAAACCATTTAGCCCTGTTATAATTTCGTCCATTGTCCAACGAGGTCTTGTTCTATGAGAACCGGCTCAATTATTTGTGAACTCCTTATACGAAATCTGTATAATCGTCAGTTTTTAACTGCTTAACTATGTGAAACTTCAGTTTTGGATGTATTGTGCGATGAGAGTTTGTAATGGGCCGATTGTGATCCAACGCAATATATGCGTCACAGCTATTGTTAAGGGAAAGCCAACCGTACGTTTGAACACGACAAACTCTGTTAAGATCCAATGTGGACTGCACTGTAATAAATAAATTACCTTTAATAGATTTAAATGTACCAATTTTCTTTTGTGACGATTGACAAATGACGAATCCATTGTGCCTAAGACGTGGAAGTAACGCTCTCCGAATGAGATTAATGTCCGCCGTTTGTTTTTTGATCGCGACCATTTTGAAATAATTTATATTTCCTTTTCATCCCAACCGGACGTGTAATTGATTCCCGATCTTGTAAAAACACGCGTCCCATTGATCAGATTACGCAATGTCGCCAAACTGGATGCTGAGGGAAGTCTGTATTATGCATTATTTATAAAGACACGCGTATCTCATTGGTTGTTGCTCGCCAGTTTAGATGTGATTCGATCGGATAATTGGACCAACAAACAATACTGATGACAACGTTTTATAAAAACGATTCTGATGTTTTATTCACTCGATTTTTGGTATATTCGGACACTTCATACATGATCATGAAATGAAATATAACATAATATAGATATCAATATTTGGAAAACTCCAATGTTTAGTGCAGTTCAATTTGATAAATTATGATCGCATTGATAATTAATTGTTGCATGGAATGCTTGTACAATTTCATAATTTATCGCATGCCAGTTTTGTGTGTAGGTAATACGACGGTAACCTTCTAATTTAAGGTCCCATTGTTTAGTGAGGCCCGTCTAAATTGTTAAATTCCGAATTGGGTAAATGTGTCAGCGATGCTGGCAACACTGTAGGTTGTGCAACGCTTCGGGCATAGAGAAGAGATGAGTCGAGTCACTGTGGGTTGCAAGTTAAGGCCATAGACGACAATTGTAAAAGTTTACTGCAAGAACTAATTACCGCGTGTAGGCGACGCTTAAATTGATAACTATGTAATGTTATTTCACGCACTAAAGGCCTCCATTTAAGGATTAGCACCATAATAGTTGTAAGTAGCACCTTTAAAATGCAATTTAAAAACAATTTGCGGGCATAATAATGACAACACTGCAATGATAAACAAAATAAAAGTAGCCCTGGCGCATATTTGTACAAAAAAGTTGTGGATACGAAATTTCCAACTCGTTAGAAATAAAGTTTTAATGTACAAGTTTCATAACTACAGAAAAGTACGGTTTATAGCGGATTGGATTATAAGTATATTAAAATGAATTCAACATAAGTCTGCATACACATTTAAATCTATGATGCTACTAAAATCTCCAAGCCGTACTTGTATCTTTTATACACGAATAGACAAATTGTTGTTGGGATAGGCGCAAGATAACCGAATGAAATCTTTATTTCTTTTATCTTGTTAAAATTCTTTCATGTACATCAACACGGAGCTATTTTAATAAGTTCCGTGTGGGGCCAACAGCAACAGGTTCACACGTATAATCCCTGTAACAATCCGAGCGAGAAGATCTGGTTTAAGATACGATACAACAGAGTACACTACTCGGATCGTAGCGTACTGAACGCCGACGCACGAAATCACTATTCGCTTGTGCAACACGCTTAAACAACCGCAAAATATCTTATTATGCGCTTTCCATATACGTTCCGGGCAATCTACCGGGCCCATTACCTTCCCCGGCTCATGATTCTTCGTTAATTTCGAATTCCACTCATAGATCTTTTATCCCGCTGGACGCAGCTGCCAGCGAAACTGAGAACGTAACAACACAAAGAGATTGGCTACTTTCGTCGCGCGTACGACGAATTTCAGGACGTTTTGTTCATTTTAAGGACAACGTGTGTCCTTTTATTATGTGCACCAAGACGTCCCTTGAAAACGGAGCGCCCTTTGTCGCTAAATCGACACGAGTCCCGTCTGCACAATGAGTTGAAACTATTTATTATGAAAAGTCAGGTCAGGAAAGCAATTAGGATGAACGCCCATTCATCAGCTGACCAGCAATATTTCTCGTGACGGCTATACCCGACATCGCTTTCAATTTATTCAACGTTGAAATTAAATAGACTGTTAGATAGACGTCTGCACTATCTAAATATACTCTACGCACTCATTAAAATAAACGGTGAAAAAAAAATCATACAGAGTCCAGAATTCCAAATATAAATATCTAATTGCGAATTTAATGCAGTGGCCACATCGTCGCGCTCAAAATAAGACTGTGTTTGGGTGTTTATTTTAACACATTTCGCGCGCGTATAACGGCCGAGATGAAAAACATTCCCCTGCGTTTCATTATTTGAGCTATTTTTAGACTGCGCTCAACCTGCCGACTGGACGAGTGTTTACTCTGTTGGCTTACTTACATACAATAATGTTCACATTATGACTCCTTCCTTAACTAGGCCCGACTGCTCTTCATGTGATATAGATATTTAAAACAATCATAAACTTCAAAAATATATTTTGTGTTAAACATAAATCATTGTGACAAAGCAATATGGCATTAAAAGTATCTGTACAGCGTTGTTCATATTGCGGCTTAATTAAAACTATTGAAATTAATGCATGGCGATATGTTAACGGAGATTGTGTTGTGAGATAGACTGTTAGGTACTCAAAATCAATTTGGATGGTTTTGTTGTGCTTGCGTCGGCGCAATTAATGTTACGTGCCGGCGTTGCTTTCCAAAGTGTAAAAGACGGAAAAAAAATTGATGTTCACGACTCGACGTCGAATGCATTAAATGTAAAGTCGTATGTTAAATAAATGAGATACAAGCGTAGCTTAATTCATTACTCAACGCGTGCACACAATATTCGAACATACGTAAATAGAAGTTCCCTAAGCGTTTTGATAACTGAAACCTGTCGCGGGAAAATTGATTTAGACACACAAACAAGACATCTTCGCTGTTCACACGAAATGTTTCCTGTTTGTTTTGCATTTTTAATTTTATTGCTTCGTTTTAATGACACAGTGAATTTTACTTAAAAATATGTTTATCTAAACATTTTCTCGAAGAGTTAATATGAAGCTTAGCTGAACAGATGAATTTATTTGCTCATTGTGTTACTTAGAACAAATGGAACATTACGCTAAGCGCCATTTAAAAGATGAACCAACATCAATCAGAGATTCATTGCTTCAAATCGCCTGGAGATATTATAAAATTTAACCAGTAGTCCATAAGTATTATTTAATTGTTAATTTGTGGTCGCCCTGAGGCGACGCCGCGACCGCACACACCCGCGGCAGCCATCTTTATTTTAGTGTAAACTTTTAATTGACACATTTTAGTATGTTATAAATAGTTATAATTAAAACGATGATTTTAATTATATAGTCACGAAAGTTGTGGAGATCTGTAAACCACAATTTATCATAATCTGTGCTACTATTACTGCCTGGATAAACAATACATCAAGTTTACAAAAAAAGGGATGTTTAGTGTGCCCGTATGTTTTTGAAGCGTTTTTTTTTGTTCCGCTCCTACCTGAGCCACGTGAAAAGAATTCCCTGTCCCGCTCCCTTATTTGCGTTTGAAGCGAGAAGTGAGTAGTTTTGCGCGTATGAGAAGTGAATTCAACCCCCTAACTACGGCAGGAAGTTGGTAGAAATCTGGTGTCTTTTTTACACCATCCTTTGTTTAAACTGTGGTTAATTTTTCATATCCACAGACTTACCGTCTGCTTTATAGATAAGCGTTGAATGATTCATTGTTTTTTTTACCTTTTCTCTTTTTCAAACTTTTGACAAGTTCAGAGGCAAGTTCATTGAACGTGGGAAACATTTAATTGTTCCTCTTAATTAGTTTATTTGTTGGTTTCCACGCTGATGTAATTAATTTGGATAATTGGCATTACACAAAATTGCTGAGTATTCTCAACGTTTTTTTATCGTGTTTTTACAAAAAAAAAAGAATCGTATAGAAATTCGAAATTTAAAAATTCAACGTGTCTCAGTTCGTTTACCGTTTATTTTCGTGGCAACAACGCCGTCAATTTCCCCTGACATCCGTTTTATTACAGTACTTAATAAATCGTTTGACGGAAAGGACAGGAAATAATATATATTTATACATATATATATATATATATATATATCTATATAATATTTACCGTTCACGTACACGGGACACCGCGACCGGTAATGATTCGCTAAGACACGACGCTCAACATTATAACTTAATACCTACCACTTCCTTCCGATGCCATATAATAACTTGGACGTTCGAAATTCGATTTTTATTTTTTTTCAAAATTTAAAATCAAACCATACAATGGCCACGGTAAATAATTATATTTCTGATATTAATATTAATGTACATTATTATTGGTATATAATGTGCTCTTAACAAACGTGCATCTTGTTATGTAACCGTAAAACGGACTAACACCGCCAGCTGAGTTAATTAAAGATAAAATGCAGTATCCAATGATATCCTTAAAAAGATACATAAACACAGAAGAAAGATCAAGTATAAAAAAAACGTTTCTAGCACGTATAAAAAGATGTATAATAAAGATGACACTCGGTACGTCGGTTGGCACAAGGTGGTATTATTTACAAAGCGTTGCATATTCCCTAATGCATTGCTAGACCAGTTGATCCCACATGCGAACAACTGCACATTCTTTAGCAAGGGTTGCACCCAGGGCTGCCGACTAACATACCTCACTACACTTTCATATACAAAAAATATAAACATCACAGAATGACTAAAATGGTATTGTTTAAAAGTTTTTAGAATTCCAAATCAATATCTGATTTTCATTCAGTATATGTTATTATAGATGTCTGTAAAATTTAAAAATCAAAACATTCCATTCATGGTTTTAAGAATTCATTGCTAAACACAATTTGTTGGTGACAACCCTATTGAACACCAACTTAAAGGGTAGCAACTCACTATTATTATTCATATAACAACAAAACAAAAAGAATTCAAACTATTTTGTACAAGTCTACTTATACGTCAGCGGGGTTAAATTGAACGCTTTTTCATTAAAAAAATGTATCGCTTAAAACAATGCTGGGGGCGAAAAAATACCAAAAACAGATAGAATGAAAGAAAATGACAAAAAATAAAATAAAATGTAATCCGTCATCGTGAACGAGTTCGAAATTAGAAGTAGGGGTGTCACAACCCCACGTGGTGGGCACCCCATTTTTAAGCGACCTACATTCACTGGCCAGTAACCGTTAATGTATGTCTAAATGAGATCGAATGTACAGACAGTTGTGCTTATATTTCAAACGAGTTCAATCCTGGATATGAGAAGCGGCCTGCGACGATCAACATCCTGTAATTACGATAAATTGAACGTACGAAATACGCAAATAAAACAAACGGAAGTCAAATCCCACAATTTCCTCAGACTTTGCTTTTTTTCTCCATTATACAGTGTCTTGCGTTTGAATTTCGCATTTGCAAACCATGTACTAGTCCTACTAAAACAGGCCCAACAGTGGGCATGTATGGGTTGTAGGCAATCACCGTTAATATCTCAACACAACCGATGCCACATAGGCACAGTTGTGCAAATAGTTCGTTTATTTGAAGATCACATCTCATGGCGTTGAAAGTTATATAGACCGCTCAATGTTTACTGTGTCATTGTGATGTTGATAAATTGGCTCAGAATATTATTATTATTCCAAACAAACGCATTGGTAAACTCAACAGCGATTTAAGTCGGTTTGTGTTATATTTCATAGCTATCTTAACATTTATGTTTCTGTTCTGAAGTATTTAAATTCGTTTCTCCTTTGTTGCAGGTGCTGACATCTGGTTCCTTCGAACTTAGGATAAAAAGTTTTACGAACTCATTGGGTAGGTTAAATAGTGGGCAGTGCTGTGATGGTTCCTCGAATAGTGATGCGCCGTGCTTGGCGCCGTGCAGGACTAAATTCCGAGTGTGCCTCAAGATCTATCAAGCCAATATCGATACCACCTCGCCGTGTACGTTCGGTGATATCACCACACCAGTGCTCGGAGGCAACTCCTTGGATGTGCCCAACCTGAACGTGGAGGGATTTAGCAACCCCATCGTATTCCCATTCGACTTCACATGGCCGGTAAGTGTCTTAAAACATGATTACTCACTGTATAAGTTTCAAAATTGTCAGCCCAAGCGAATGTGAACGCCGTCGACGAATTCCTTAAAAGCTTCGAGATATGCTACTAAAACATCGTTCAATATATTTTGTAACAATAAAAAATCAATACATCATTAAAGTAACATTAAGTAGCAACCCTACATCCATAAATCAACGTTGGTTGCCACCAACGTTCAAATTCCAATAATCCACACGAAGGCCACTACGACGCATCTCGTTTGCCCGTAAATAATAGAGAAAAAAAGAAATTACGGGATTCTATATTCAAATTTGACAGAAGCGATGACGATAAGAACGCTCGATGATTTAACGAGGCAGCGCGTGGGACGATTACAGCGTTCAATGGCTCATTTTTAATTAATTATGAAGCCGGCCGCCGCATGACCAGCCGTATGTTATTAGATGTACTTTAGCTAGACTTCATTGTGGCGTTCTCATCTTCATCCGCGATTAGAGCGGAGGCCGGTCGGAGTCGTGATTCGATATTGTAATTACCAGTTATTTATTTACGCGCGCCCAGTTCTATCTCGATTCCAAGGATAACGGACATCTTAATTGGATCTTAGTTACGGTTATTTCAACGGCGTGAATCGTCCATAGTTTACACACGAACCAGTGTGGACACTCGAGGCTCGGAGATGTGTTTGTATTTTATTTAGCGGCCCGCTTCAAATGTCGTACCGTCTCGTAATGTTTGAGCAAACAATCGCTCCAAAGCTCGGCTTGCACAAGCTCTGACCATCTGGAGAAAACGTGACATTTGGTAACTGAGCAGGTAGAACGTGAAATACGGCGGATAGTCGAAATTCAAAAACTTTTTCGTTTTCGAACATGGATGTGCGTCCGGTTTCTACTGCCAGTATCATTCCGTTTGAATTGGCGCTAAATTGAAACTTCCTGTTTAAATTCACGTAGAGTTCCATAGTCAGACATTGTGACGCGATCAATTGAGCGAAAGCGACGCGAAATGATCCCCGTCTATCGAATTTCAGTGACAGGTTAAGCTTAGATGAAAGCCGTACAGTTGACGCCATATGCCAGTTATCTTATTTGACGCGATACGTGTCCCGTATGCCGCGGCAATATGCCGCAAATGGAATTTAAAGTCGTGAGGATATACGCCATACGCATCGTTCGCGACCTTTACCGGTTGTACCTAGGTACGGTCACGAATAGTGCTGGGTGCGCCGCGTTTAAATATTCCGCCCTAAGCTTTGTCGAGTTTGTTTTTTTCGCAATGAGCTCATCGACGAGGATGGGGAATATGTTTTAAACAATCAATATTAATCATGAAACAATGTTAGTAATATCCGCGAGCTTCATATGAAGGTGAACTCTGATCGAATCGCATTTTATATGTTGTTATATGATTTAATTTACTCTTCACTGGTCAGCATCACAATATTTTGAAACATGACTCGCGGGCGGTCGCGACTCGCGGCGCCCTAACGGTCCCTCTCGTTACGCCCTGGAAGAGCCGTGCAAAGGCGGCTGCGACCAAACTCCGTATCACGTGTCCCGTGAAACAAATCGGTTCCGAAGCTCGCACGTAGATCTGACCCGGCCGATAATAGGTCACGGGAATATTAATATTACTGACAACATCGAACAGTAAAATTACAAGTGAGCGGGGCGCTGGAGTTAACGACGCATAGAAACGATTTATCATACGGCGTTTAAAGAAAGAGATGGCTCACTCCAAAAAGAAATCTCATTTGTATTCGAGCGCTCCGCGCGCCAGAGGTACGTTCATCTTACTTTTAAACAATTCGTGTTTGTAAATCACAGGTTTTATATTGTAATACGTGGTTCCGAGGTCCGTTAGTCGCTCCCTAGTCGCCGAGGCGAGGGCCGGAGTACGGGCCCGCACGCACCCGCCGTTCCAATTGTTACTCACGTGTTCACGAAAGGTCACCGGTCCGGGGAGTAATTGCACCCTCGTAGCCGGGGGTGTAAACCCCACGGCGCATGAACGAGCCCATTCAGGACGGCGGGACCGTTATGTAAACGTTTTAACGCGAAAAAATATCGAATGGCAATTTGTTTTTTAAATTGAACCACCTGCTACGCGCGAGACAGAGATGGTCGGCGCGCAAATGTCAAAGGGTATTTCCGCGCATGCGCAGGCCCTAGCTGCGCGCGCGCACCTCACTCGCGCCACGCCGCGCCACGCCGGCCATGAACTATACTTTTTATGGATTAAACATAGATCCGTATTGCGTTAGATGTTACTCATCGTCGGCATTGTTACGTGTGTTATCTCAACAAATTGTCTACATCTCATTGTTGTTGAGCCGTTTCGATAAAAACCGATCGATAGATAGATAATTTTTGTTTCGTACAAAGTTAACAATTACACGGTACTCCGACTAGTATAATAATACGGGCGTGCTACTAATGTACTCTGTCGTTAATGGTGGTAGTCGGACAAATATTTCCTCAATGTATCTGAGAATGGGCCGGCGTTTTGGCAAGTCACTTTCCCACAAGGCTCGGCGAAGGTCGGCCCGCATCGGCCACAAAAACAGCACCGCGCCGCCCCAAGTGACAGTAATAACTGGACAGCTCTGGCTGATCCTATGTAAACAGAAAAAGAACAACAAAATTTCTAACTTCAAATGTATAATTTTTGGATGCGAAATTCTAAATTACAATTCTATTTCTCGTGGCAGCAAGTATTTTTTTTAATGCTCACAATGTTGCCAGCTCCGGAAGGAATTAATGTCGGTAGCTGGCACCATTGGTTTTTTATCATTTTTTACCGTGAGACGTCGACAAGAACTGGCCGTGCTTGGCTTAATTAAGGTTAATTAAATCAAAAGCATCTAGCAGTTTAATCACTATTGTATTTAATGTTCGAAAACGGGCAAATATGTGTACTCAGTGACAGCCGCTCGTTAATATTGTGTCGAGAACAAAACTTCTGTTCGGTTATTGAAATCACTGGGTTGTTTCGCGCGCGGTTGTATCACAACGCTATTCAATTTCAACTTTGGATGTGACTACGTGAAAAATATACCAAAAGTTATGTAAATCTAAGCCGGGTGATGTACGAAGACGGCGAAGTACCTACATGATTAATGTATTCATGTCGTTTAATGAAGAAACTCGCGTCTTTATTGTGGAACAAGTAGACTAAGCAACGGCGTAACTAATTCTAGAGATTGTTAGTTATTTTGCATGTTTCGTAAATAGTTTCACGCTCTAAATAATAGCAAAAATTTAAATGAAAGTGTAGCGTCTCGCGGCGATTCCGAGACCTTCGCACGGCTCAATGTATATTTCATACGTCTACGTACGGTATAACATTTCGCGGAAATTAACGTTTCTGTGACGTCACGCTCGCTTCGAATCTCAAAACAATAGTACTGTAAAGCACGCGGCGCCGATCGAATACCTTTTTCAATCCATTGTCGCGCGTGTGAACCCTGCCAGTTCTTGCGGCCCTAGCGGCTTCTCAATTAGAAAGTAATTAACAATCCACACAGGGCCGTACAAAAACTCTTCACGCCTTCACGAATTCGTACAGCAAACACGATTTGGGCGCCACAAATCGTCCATAATTACGAGTGAATTGTAATCGTTTAACGCATTACGATTCAGCAGGCATCCAAAGTTACATAAGTTGCGCGATCGGCCGAAAACGGACAAACTCGACCGTTCGCACGCCACGGATCATCAAGTTATTACTGCACAGTAACGCGATACGTCGCCCTCGGCTATAGACGAAGAAACTTCCGTCTACGGCGTTTTTGTCCGGGAGAGCTCTTAATAATTTCCTTTATCTCAATCCGCTCGCGCCGGGAACCTCTCAAAATACTTACCCCTACATCCGCTTCTTTTAATAATCTACCGAAGCTATGGAATGCCTCATTCGATCTTGTTCCCTCTTCGACACCGTCTTTTATCTCTCCACTCAGACGAGCAGCAATTAATGTCCAATGAGAAAAAAAAAACGTAAGAAAAAGATCGCAATATGAAATTCCACGTAAGAGTAGACTGGGGGCGGCTTAAGCGTTCTCCATTACTTAGTGCACAATTTCATAAGTTTCAAATTTAAACAATCGGAGCGTGGATAATTAGTGCGGCGGGTTGCATTGTTCGCAGCCACTGAGCAGGTATTGAGCAACTATCAATTAACTATCGCTGGATTTCACGATAATGTGCCTAAATAAACTGCAGCATAATACAGGTCGACCGTTACAAGAGCTCCGTGGGCTTCCCAAGAACTAAAATAACATTGCACTAAACGGGAACAAAAATCCCGGATCGTAATTATAGCGATTAGTCATAGGCGACGAGATAAAGAAAATAAGCCCATCAACGGAATGAATAGACAATAAAGTCTACCGGTCTCGTTATAACGAGGAGCCTACTCGAGAGCGCTTAAGAAAACAGTCGTTTCACGAGCGAATGCTCATTTACGGTCAGATTGTGACGTTTTAACTGCGTCTGTGTAACGTTTACGGCCGCTACTAAAATTGTTCAAAGGGCCCGATATATTATTGTAGTACCAAAATGTAATTTGCGGGGTGATCTTTTTTCTACGGCCTCATGTTGATACATTTGAATGATGTCACTCGCATTAAAACTGATTTCGGTTTTTAAGCTTCACCGAGTTTTAATATGAAACCTGTCATCCGATTAGACGAAGGCGAGATCTGCGTTCCATTTTTATTAGATCGGCAACGTCGGTCGGTGCGTTCTCACGTCCTTAGGGCGCGTCGAGCCCTCAAATCTGCAATGATGAAATACCTCGCGTTCCCGTCTTTATTCATCACACGCGCGCACTTTCTAGGAATTCCGAGTCGCGGCCGAGCGGCTCGCACGCCGCGCCCGTATCCGCGACCGCGCGAATAAATCGCTAACATTATTTAGTATGGGAGGTGGCGCGGTACTTACGTGCTTCGTACGTACTTCGGCGAATTTATGGACGTGTCAAAGGCCGATCATATGGGAACCACCGCGAGCTGGAATCGCACGTCTACATGACGGATTGTTTCACGCTTATTTATTTACACGTGACGAACGGGGAGCGCGCCGACGAAATCTGCCCATAGGC